>JAVKPL010003393.1:0-198015 GCA_032173675.1 Gastrolobium villosum
ACTCTTGTACAGTTTTAATTACAATTTCAATAATACATTTCATTACCCTTTTTCAAGTTGGTATCAGAGATCTCGATCCTGAGGGCTCTTCTTCCGCAACTACCGCCTTTAGAGCGGAATCCTATTTGTTAGCCTCTCGCCGCCACTAGCCGCCACCGGAAAATTTTTCCGGGGACCTTTTGGACCAAAAGGACCACTGTTTGACTCCATTTTTCCAGATCTATCAATCTACAGACGTTTCAAGCAGTGGGTCTTTGATCTCGTCATAAAAATCGGATCTTTTTGGCCACACGAGCCTCCTTTGATCAGATCTAAGTTTTTGGTTGTTGTTTGGGACGTTCAGAGACCTCTACTTGTCATAAAAAAATTTCTGATCTTCTCCTCATCCTCTTTCTGGATCTGTGCTCACCTCTTTGATCGGAGGTCATTTGATATTCTGTTTGGTTGATTTTATCGCTGGTTGTTAACTTTTTTTTATTGAAGAATGGCCGAGCATGATAGTTCTTTGATCTTATCTGGTAAGAGCACACGTTCTACATCTCTTCTTGCTTCGTGCACTGATTTTAAAACCTCATGGATTTTGGATTCTGGTGCAACTGATCATATGGCTTGTTGTACTGAGTTGTTTTGTTCTTATCATCCTATTGTTGGTAGTCATACTATATCCGTAGCTGATGGATCCCGTAAATCAATTATTGGTTCTGGTAACATTCAAATTCAACCTTCCTTGTTTCTTAAAAATGTTCTTTATGTTCCTCAGCTTTCTACCAATCTTATCTCCACTCAAAAACTTACAACTGATTTGAATTGTTCTATCACATTTTTTCCTTCTCATTGTGTTATTCAGGATCTTACCACGAAGAAGACAATTGGAGTTGCTAATGAACAGGATGGGTTGTATCATCTCCTTCCAGACCATGCTGGCAAAAATCAGTTATTAATGACACGTCATCCTTCTACTGCAGAGTCTATGATTTGGCTCCATCACAAGCGTCTGGGGCATCCACCATTTAGTCTTTTGAAGTCTATGTTCCCTTCTCTGTTTCTCAATAAGTCGGTTGAGACCTTTCATTGTGATGTTTGTGAATTTGCAAAACACCATCGAGTGTCATTTCCTTCTAGCACTATTAAAAGCAGGGAACCTTTTTCTCTTATCCATTCAGATGTTTGGGGCCCTTCTAAAGTGCACAGTGTTTCAGGTGCAAGGTGGTTTGTTTCTTTTATTGACGATTGTACTCGGGTAACATGGATATACTTGATGAAAGACAAGTCTGAAGTACCAGAAATATTTATTCGGTTTCATCACATGATTGAGACTCAGTTTGGTAAGGGTATTAAAAGACTCAGATCTGATAATGGTACTGAGTACGTTAATCAACGCCTGTCACAATTCATTTCAGACAGAGGTATGATTCATGAGCTCACATGTGTTGATACCCCTCAACAAAACGGGGTTGCTGAAAGGAAAAATCGTCACCTCCTTGAAGTTGCTAGAGCACTACTTTTCCAGACATCTGTTCCTAGTTCTTATTGGGGAGAAGCAGTGTTAGCTGCAATTTTTTTGATCAACCGTTTACCTTCACGGGTCCTTAACAATATCCGTCCTATTCATTCCATGACTTCCTTCTTTCCTTCTGTTCCCATATTGCAGAGCCTTCCACCAAGAGTGTTTGGATGTGTTGCCTTTGTCCATGTTCATAAACAACATCGGAGTAAGTTGGATCCTAGGGCTCTGAAGTGTGTCTTCCTTGGTTATACCCCTTATAAAAAAGGGTACAAGTGTTATCATCCACCAAGTCGAAATTTTTTTGTTTCTATGGATGTCACATTTCAAGAATCTGAATCTTATTTCCAGGGGGAGAACCGTTCTTCAGAAGACTCGTCCCCTTCCTTTTTTGAGCCTGGATCAGTCTTCTCTCTACCTAGTATATCTGCTCCTGGTGTGTCAGAACCTTCAAATACACCTGAGATACGGAAAATTTTGACACCTGAATTGGTATATCAGAGGAGGAAACAACCCATACTGTCTCACCAGCAACCTCAATCGTCTGAACCACTGGTAAGTCCTGAATCTCCTATTTCTTCCGAGTCTCCTGTTTCTCCTGAATCTCATATTTCTGATCATGACGTTAATACTTCTGATGAGTTACCAATTAATGTTGATTCTGATAATTTGCCCATTGCTCTTAGAAAAGGAAAAAGATCTTGTCATAAGAAAACTTGTCCCTCCTGTCCCTCTTGTACTCAATATCCTATCTCCCACTTTGTTTCCTCTGCTAATCTTTCTGTGCAGCACAAAAGTTTTGTTTCAGCACTAGATTCTATTGCAATCCCAAAATCAGTACATGAAGCCTTGCAAGATGCGAATTAGGCTCAAGCCATGCAAGAGGAGATGAACGCGTTGGAGAAAAATAAAACATGGGAAGTTATTGATAGACCCAACGGAAAAAAAGCAGTAGGGTGTAGATGGGTTTATGCCCTGAAATATAATTTTGATGGAACTCTTGAAAGATACAAGGCTCGATTAGTGGCCAAATGTTACACTCAAACCTATGGCATTGATTACGAAGAAACCTTTGCTCCAGTTGCAAAGATGAATACGGTGAGAGTCTTATTATCCCTTGCTGCCCATTCCAATTGGGATATAAATCAATTTGATGTGAAAAATGTTTTCCTCAATGGTGAGTTAGAAGAAGAAGTCTACATGGAAATCCCACCTGGTTTTGATTCTGTAAAGGGAGAAAATAAAGTTTGTAGATTAAAAAAGGCCTTGTATGGATTGAAGCAGTCACCTCGTGCCTGGTTTGGAAGGTTTACTAAGGTTATGATGACCTTAGGATACAGACAGAGTCAAGGAGATCACACCCTTTTCTTCAAACACTCCCATAATGGGAAGCTTACTGTGCTCCTTCTATATGTTGATGATATTATTATCACAGGTGATGATTCTGTGGAGAAACAGATTCTGCAAACACGGCTTGCCTCTGAGTTTGAAATCAAAGACCTTGGGAACTGAGATATTTCCTAGGGATAGAAGTAGCTCATTCAAAGAAAGGAATTTTCATCAGCCAGAGGAAGTATGTTCTTGATCTTCTCAAAGAAGCAGGAAAGCTTGGGTGTAAACCCTCTAATACTCCTATTGAGCAGAATCACAAGATAAGCTATGAAGAGGAGTCCTCCAGTTGATAAAGGACAATATCAACGGCTAGTTGGGAAATTGATCTATCTGGCTCATACTAGACCAAACCTAGCATATGCCGTTAGTGTTGTTAGTCAGTTTATGCACGATCCAAAGGAGAAACACATGCAAGCAGTAGAGAGAATTCTTCAGTATCTTAAAGCTACTCCTGGTAAAGGATTGTTGTTCCGACGGGATGGCAATCTATCTTTAGAAGTCTACACTGATGCTGATTATGCTGGATCTGTGACTGACCGTCGTTCTACTACTGGTTATTGCATGTTTCTTTGCGGTAACTTGGTGACATGGAGAAGTAAAAAACAAGATGTGGTTGCCAGATCAAGTGCAGAAGCTGAATTTCGAGCTATGGCCCAAGGCATTTGTGAGTTACTGTGGCTCAAAATTGTACTTGATGATCTCAAAATAAAATGTGAGGGACCTATGAAACTGCTATGTGATAATAAGTCCGCTATTTGTATAGCTCACAATCCAGTTCAACATGATCGGACTAAACATATTGAGGTCGACCGTCATTTTATCAAAGAGAAACTTGATAGTGGGCTAATTACCACTCCATACATTCCCACTGGGCGCCAATTAGCTGATCTATTGACAAAAGGACTTTCTTCAGAAAGATTTCAAGAACTTACTAGCAAGCTAGGAATGATAAATATCTATTCCTCAGCTTGAGGGGGAGTATTGTAAATATTAGGTTTATTTATTTGTTGTAAATATTAGAAATTAGTTTTTTATAAATTTATTTGTAATTATTTAGAATCCTCTAGAAGGATCTAGATTTCTCTAGGTTTTGTTTTTATTCATTTTGGGCTTGGCCCATTAAGTTTTTCTGTACTCTATATATAGAGTACTCTTGTACAGTTTTATTTACAATTTCAGTAATACATTTCATTACCCTTTTTCAAGTAAAATTAATTAAATGCTACACTGCTTTACAGGAAGCAATACAGAATGATCCAGTGATGTGAATATATCCCTCACCCCGACCACATGAGCTTCTATTTATTTATTTTTTTGTGGATTCCATAAAACATTATAAGTTTGTAAGTTTGTACAGTAGTTAGGGTAACGTGTGAATCTGATCAATGCTAGCTTATGTCAAAGTTGGCCATTGAACATAGCTCCAAAGTAATTGCCAACTTAAAATTGACCTAGGCCAATGTTATGATACAGTTTCAATCATTAAGTAATCTACGGGGATTTCATGCTATTTTTTATCCATAGTGAAATTTGTAAAGAACCAATTCAACCCAAAAGTTTAAATTGTTACGTGAGGGCCTCTTTAACTGTTTATATTATACTCTAACACGCCCCCTCACACAAGAGACCATTGGGCTTAACGGGTGGATGATGCATTAGGCCCAACCTACATGTGCTAAGAAATTTCACAAGAGAAAATTGGGGGCGGTGACGATCGAACCCGTGATACAAACGCTCTAATACCATGTAAAGAATCAATTCAACCCAAAAGCTTAAACTTTTAGGTAAGGGCCTCTTTAATGGTTTATATTATACCTCTAACAACATTATATTATTACTAGTATGCACTTGACAACTTACAAAGAGCATTTCCCCTCTAAAAGACCACGGGGGATTCAAAACATTTAACTAGCATTGGCCATGTAATCAGCTTGTTACAAGTTCAATTCCCTTTTTTAGTTTGTTAAATCATAGATAATTTGTAAGAAAAAAGTAAATAGAACTGGGTAGCAATAGTGCAACGTTCAAATAGGAAATTTGTAGTAAAACCAACCTTATTCCTAAGATGACGTATAAACTCCTCAAAATTTGCGCGCCAAAGAGTTTGCTCATCTATTGCTGCACCAAATTTTGCATCCAAGTTCAAAAAATCATACTTGCACAAAAAAATTAGTGAACTGTAAATTAGTACTTAGTCGGATCACATGAGATGACAATAGTCTCACCAACATTTTCTCCAACACTTATCATTGGGGAATCATCTGAATTTGTTTCTCTGTCAGCATTAAATCCTGTATCTGAAGTGAGTGAAAATCTGATTGCTTGCCCAGGCACCACTGCTTCTAGAACGCGTTGTTCTAAGGTCTCTGGTGCTTCAAATTTCTATAAGCCACAAATTATCAAAAGAAAAGTGTTGACAAAATTCATATTCAGGTTACCAGAGTGAACACTACGCTGTTGAAACTTCAATCAAGATTATAACATTGAATGCTCATTATTTTTATCCACTTTCTAGGCCCCATTTTCTTTTTTTATATATATAACTGATGAACCAGAATTTTGACCATAAGCATCCTAAACAGGAAACAATAAATGAAGGGTCATCTATCCATACAAAATTCAAGAATTAACTAGTAAATAGAATTCAATGCTCAAAATATATTCATCTAACTTCCTTTCTAATTGATTTTATCATAAAATTGATCTCAAATTCGGTAATTAGCAGGGAATATGACTTGCTCAAAGGTCAAAAGAAAAATAAGCAACAGACTAAGGTAAACTTTTTTTTTTAAATAATGAAGATAGACGATGCAAAAAAAAAGAGAGAGAGAGAGAGAGAGAGAGAGAGAGAGAGAGATGGATAAAGGATCCTCCTTAACAAAAGAACAAAACAGAAAACAATCAAGGAAAAGGAGAAAATCAATGGAACAAAGCTTCCCAATCCCTCAACATAGCTGTTATGCCTATCTGATCCCAAATCAAATGATGTGCCAAAGAAACCTCAAAAGTACAAGAGTTCTGCTCCAACCAAATGCACCAAATTGTAGCACTGATCAGTTTTCCTACATTATAATGACTGAACCAAGCAGGTCGAGCTAAAATTTGTTTGTATCAATCATGAGCAATACCAGTGCTTGGCATCTTTAATAACCGAATACGAATCTTAACAGTTGGGTTGTGTTAGGTCTCATTATTGCACTTCCAGTCCAATACAGAGCAAGACGTCAAATCATAACAGTTTTAACACTACAGACTGACATAGAAATGCTTACGGCACAATAACAAACAAGCTACTAATCATAATCAAAAATAACCCAACAACCTATAGAAATAGACACAAGTTAACAATTACCTTGGCAGACTTAGCACCTCGCTTCCTAGTAGTTGTTTCTTCTTTAGCTAAGGTAGAAACAACCAATTCAGGGGCAGGGCAGCGTTCAACGTAGCGAGCTTTCAAAAGTTTACAAAGGCTCTCTCGTACAGCATCTCTAGCCACGGCATTTTCTGAAAGTGGAAGTACATATTTGAGATAAGACTAATTTGAGAGGAACTACAACTTTGGACATATAGGTGAGCTGAACCATGTTATAAATACAGTACTTTCAACATAAAATATTGAGAGCCAAGTACATGTTTGATTAAATTTTGAGTATACTGTTCAATTATAGGCTCAGAAATAAAATTCTCTTTAGCATAATTTTGAATGACTCGTGTAATTCTCTGACTGTATCATTACATTCAATTACAAACCAATAAAATCCTCTCCTTTTGTACCACGAATTTAGCTAAGTCATGTATGCTGAACAATTCCTAGAACCCGAACTTTAGCATACTCACTACTAGTACGTGTATATTGACCCATTCGAAAAAATACTCAATGTAGCACATGCATCACAAAATACTTGCCTTTTCCTTGACTTGCTCTGTCAACCATTTGTTTCAGTGTAAGCCTACCATCACGAAGCAATCCGTCAAGAAGCTCTACACACTGCAAAAACAAGTGAAAAATAAATAAATAAATACTTTAAGCATATTAAGCCTTAAATTGAAAAGCTTCAAAGAAACATAAGAATCAAGCTGACTTCATCATCAAGTTCCCGAGACACAATCTCCAAGAATTTGGGAAATCTCAATCGATGGATTATGTTATCAAACAATGCCAGGTACTGTGTTCTAGCTTTCAATCCATCTCCGTCACCACCTGCATTAATAAGTATTCTCTTTTTATATTTCATTTTATTTTAATCCAACACGTTCCTTGCAAGTAGAGAATTAAAAAAATTAATAAATATAGTAATAATAATGAAATAATTTGAAAAAGGAAAAAAAAAGGGATAACACATCATAGAATAGTGTTACCTTCATGTCCAGGAACAAATGCTTGGGAACAATTGTGTTGAACTAAGACAAGTAGGGAGTTCTTGACTTGCTCCTTGGTAAGCTCCGTGAAGCGAATCAACAGTTCCAAAGTGAGAGGTCCATTGCTAAGTAGAGTTTCGCATACTTTCTGCTCACACAAAAATTCAACATTCGTGTCAATAATTATAGAGGGAAAAATAAATCAATAACAAAAGAGGAGAGAGAGAGGAGAGAGAGATACAGCGACGAGATTGCCGAAGTGGTTGGTGATAAGATGGACGGCGAATTTGATGCCGTACTGTGAAACCATTTTCTTCAGAGAGAGGGAGAACGGCGTTGAAGGGGAAAGGCGCGGGAAGGGACTTAGGGATTTTCAGAGTTCGGTATCATTTGTAAAAATGACGATACGAAATTTATCCTTTTATTCCTTTTATTTTTAAAAAAAAAAAAAAACTGTAAATTATAGAATATACACTTGAAATGAAAATTTTATTCTTTCTTTTTTTTATATAAAAAATTCTTCGTCCCTAAGATACCTTTAGAATAACACCTAACTTAGAACTTCTTTAGGAATATATTTGGAATATTAAAATTAACTTTGATTAGTTTAAACATAAAATATTATATTTTAAAATATTAAAAGATATGATTTTTAATTTTCATATATTTCGTTGCATTTGTTTTACAAATCTTATCAAATTTCATAAGATATATTGAAATTAATTTGATTTTGAATTTAATTATATAAATTAACCAGATTACCCTTGCTAAATAACATGTTTAATAAAATAACATCAAATTCATTCCATTTAATATCGTATCATGTTTTTTTTCTCAAATTTCAAATTGATAGTTTTGGATTTTAAAAATAATTTTATTTATTATAATATGATAATATTAAATTATATATATATAGATAATATAATTGTAATGTTTAAAAAAAAAAGGAAAAAGAAAAAATCAAAATGACTCGAGCCAATTTTCTTCCCTTATAAAAAGGGAAAAAATCAATTTTAATGACAAGTGGTCAAGCCAAAATTTTCTTATAACATGAGATTAATAAAATCCTATAAAAAAATCAAAATACTATTTTTAAGTCAATATTCTACTCTTCCATGTCAAATCAATAGTCTACATTTGTTCCTCCTTTGTTTGAAAGTTTCTAAAATAATATAATTCAAATAAGTTATATTTTATAATTGAGTATGTTAGAATATAGTATAAATCATTAACGAGGCATTCACTTAGTAGTTTAATCTTTTGGATTGAATTAGTTCTTTATATGGTATTAGATCTTTGATGTTACGGGTTCGATCATCACCGCTCTCGATTTTCTCTTTGGAATTTTCTTAACATAGGTGGGTGAGCATGTGTATTGCCCACCTTCAACTCTAGCTAGTGGGCTCTATGTGATGAGATGTGTTAGTTTATAATAAAATATTAAAGAGACATTCACCTCACAACTTCAGTTTTTTAGTTGAATTGATTCTTTACAGAGTAAAACTATCTTATTTTCACTTTAAAATGATTTATAATTCAAATAATTGTTTTTACTCTAAAATAATCTAATTCATGGGGATGGATTTCATTTACCACCAGAAAAGTTTATTATTTTTACAACTAACTTAATTACTATTGATTTTCATCAGTTTAATGATTATAATTTAATAAGAATTAATAATTAAATAAAAAGTGTAACCTAATAAATATTTTAAACATTATAATTTACTAAAAAAAAAAATTAATGATTATTAAATTAGTTATAACAATGATAAAAAAAATTGTGATAAATGAAAATGTTCGGCTGTTCCCCTAATTCGATGTGTCACCTAGCAAAACACTTGCACTGTTTTTTATTTTTTATATTTTCGGTTAGAAGAAAGTTTGGATGACACTGCAAAGCCGCTTATAACGTGAGGGGGGTCTTTTTTGTTTAACATGACTATATGTTATAGGTTGCACGAGGGAATTATAGGTTGCACGAGGGATGGTTCATTACATACATAGATAGAGATTCAGAAACCCTTTTCAAGGAAAGGATGAAGAATAAGAGAATCAAAGCCGATATGGAGAAATACTAATGCTTGAAAGCAAGCATGTGCTCAGAGTTGATCAGGCAGAGCTTGAAACTGTGATTCGACAAGTTGGGGGCCGGGTAAAAATAGTAAATGGGGCGTATCGTGGATCAATTGCCAGGCTGTTGGGGGTGGATACAGATCTTTTTTGTGCTAAGGTGCAGATAGAAAAAGGTCCCTATGATGGCAGGGTACTTAAAGCTATGGAATATGAGGTCATCTGTAAAGTAACGTGATTGCTGCCTAATTTGCACCCAGTTATGAGATCTCAACCACCCATGTTCTGTCAATGATAATATATTATGCTTCTTTATGTGATTTTGACACGGTTCCTCCCATTAAGTTGTACACAAGAAAAGGTATCTGAGTTTGGTAGCACTTGCTGTCTCAGCAAGTGGTTTGTTAGAAAAGAATATTCCACAAGTGGTTGAGCTGGAAACAGTTAAGAGACTTGGAGGGAAATGGGTAGAATGCTTGAATAAGTAGCGGGAGGGAGGGATCGCATGGGGTATCTGGAACCTTGGATTTGGGCTGGAAACTCGGAGAGACTGGAGCTGCATTTGGTTCCCTTGATAATGATGTAAAATAAAGGAAATTGTTTGAATTCAATTATGGGTTTTCTTGACACTGGAATTATTAGGGAGCTGGACATTGGTAGGTAGGGGATGAGGGTATGCTGAAGTGGCCCTTATTCTCCATTTCATGTAAATAGAAAGGCCATCTAATAGGAACCACTATTGCTTGTAATTATGGGAGAATTAAACTGCATTCATTTGAGTATTGTAGAGTGCACATATACTTTTTCTTCATTTTTTATTGGCTAAAAGACGAAAGTTGATTGTTCATTGGTTTTGAATACAAGGAAATATGTGCCTTTCTTCTAGTGATTGATGTCATTGTGATGCTAGCTTTTAATAAATTGCTTAACATATCATCTAGTCTGTCTCTACTCTCTGCAGTTTGACCTCGTTATCATTGCATATATGCATTTATGAGAAGTATTACCTTGTATTTGATTACTTTTGATGGAAGAGATGAGACTTCACAATTTGTCGGCAGAATTGAACTTATTCTGTCTGCAATTAATCACTCTCAAGTGTTTATTGATCTTTAGGTTTAGGATTGGAAATTCAAATTGTTTTAAGTTGGCTGGCCTTTTCTTTTATGGTTAACTTAGGCAATAATAACGTCAATCCTATATCAAATCGATACATTGTCATAGGCTACAAGCAACTTCAAATTTCTAAAACCTAAGCATTTTCCTTCATATTTTTGTCCAGCTGCGAGTTAGCCGCAGCACATACCAATAAATGGGAGGGGCTTTGGGGTTAGAGCTACAAAAGTCCAATTACAAAGACACCACATGCATAATCGAGGATTCTAAGATGTTTTTGGTAGCCAATTAGTGGTGTGTAGTGAGTAGCAGACAGCCATTTTTCTAGAAAAAGACTTGAGAAGATAGGTTCTAAGGGAAATCTCTGGACTGGCACTAAGGGTAGGATGAGTTGGTCATGGGATTGAGTTAGTGTTAAGTTGGTGTTAGACTTGTCTGAAAAGAAAATAAACATGAGGAATGACTTATTTTCATTTATTAGGATGAAAAGAAAATAAACATGAGGAATGACTTATTTTCATTTATTAGGATAGGGGCAGCCATGATTCCTTTAGGAAACTGATAAGAACCATGGGATGCACCATCCCAAAAGCTAGCTCAAAGGGTGTGAGTGTCTAAGGCCTTATAAACCCCACATTAGTTGCCCATACAACCAAGTCTCATACCCTAGCAAATGGGATCGTAACATTCCACCACGCTCTGCAACCCCGGCGCCTGGCTTTGTGCTAGTCTTTTACTAGCCCCGGGCAAACACTGCAATGCCGGCGTCACCACCCGCGCCGCTCGATTGCAACCGGGAGACATAGTGGAAAGCCCTGACACCATTTGATAAGAACCTTGGGATGCACCACCCCAAAAACTAGTTCAAAGGGTGGGAGTGCCCAAGGCCTTATAAACCCCACATTAGTTGCCCATACAACCAATGTGGGACTCCAAGTCCCATACCTTGCAAATGGAATTGTAACAGAAACATTCAGGATGGAAATTTTGAATGTTCTGCAGATTTCACTCTCCATCATCAACTAAATCTTGTTTAAGACTCATGGTCTCTAAGGGTTCAGTGTCTCTCAAAATGTTTTGTGCACTTTCAAAACTAGTCTGCCGTCTGAAGTAGTTTTTGTTTTAAGGTAATACCAAATAAGTATAGAATAATTTGTTTCCATGCAGTAGAGGAAGTGGAACTGCTAAAGAAATTTTCCTTTTCAGAACTGAAGTGATATTTTTCTTTGATTGTTAATTTTTACCTAAAGGCCTTTGACCTTGTGTCCAGATGCCAAGAAAGTTTGGTAAGAGAAGCTAGATAAGCTATGTTCAAAAATTTTAATCGAAGTTGATTGTTCTTTAGAGGCTATCGTCATATCTTTGCATTGAACAAAGTTTATTTTCCTTCGGTTGGGGGAGGGTTGTTTACTTGTCTCCTTATTTTCTCTTGGAGATTGTTAACAAAATCATTTTTAATACATTACTTTTTTTTTATATCACTGAGCTTCCAATATGTGGATGATATTAAAGATTCTATTTGGTTTTGAATTTAACGTAGAGAAAGTAAAACTGTAAAGCAAAACCATATGATGAAGGAAAATTCTTATTTTAATTATAGGAGTAATATGTGTCATCATCAAAAATAGACTACATGCCTAGCTTCTCCCCTGCAGCATTAGCTGTTTGATTGCAACCTTCACCAGCCTTGAAAACCAAATAATCTTTCATTATCTTGTTGGTCCCATAATTATTAAACACAATTCACTGCAGAGTAAATGGACTCAAGGTTTGTGCATAAACGTACATATATGTGACATAATTAGTCTGTTTTCCAATAGTATTTTTGAAAAGTCAGACAAAATAAGAGTCAGATCAGGTCATGAACAAGAAAAGGAGGTTTGTATGCTTCAAAATATATGGTGAGTGGGAATCGAAGATATGAGAAGGAAAGGACATTTTTAACCGTTAGTATAAGGGAAAGAGGGAAGAATAGCTCTTCCTCTTTATTTTTTACGTAACATATTCTAAAATGGACAGTAGTTTCCTTTCTTTTTCTTTCATCTTATAATCAAATAAAGTGTTACTCTACCTAATATGATATATGGTGAGTGATTCAGGTCCACACAAGGTTATCTTGTTTTTATTCTTAAACCAGAAGAAACTGATGCTTCTGAGCATCAGCTAAATAGACCTTTACTTTTTTATGATCAGATAGATATCTTGATTGATCCCTTTGTTACTGTTCCTGAGAATTAAACAATCAAAAGTGAAAAAGTGAAAATCTATGCTTGAAATTGAAGTTTTCAAGTCAGTTACGTTAACTGGAAAATGATGTTTAGATAGGTGAAAAAGGAAATGGCAAAATATGAAAATGTATTTGGATAAAAAATAAAGTTAACTTTTCTGTATTCAAATATATTTATGCTTTTATGTAACCTTAAATGAGTCCAAAAGCAATACAGGAGAATGTTTCAAGTGTACATAAATAATCATGAAAGCTACTTCAGTAATTTCACAAACCGAGCAGTTTCATTTGCATATCTACATTTGAGGTCAGTCCAAGTGCATGTGGGAATTGAAACAAACTAAATAATAAGTATGAATAACCCCACCTTCATTTTTTTCCTTATAAATCAGAAAGCAACTCACAACTACTTGTTGTAGCACCCTATATACAACTTGTCCAATAGAAGCTTTTATTCTGGTCCTGAATTGGTGAAGCTGTTTGGCTACAAGGGTTTTGATGTACTACCTTAGTGTAGGTGGAGAGTTCCAAAGGGATCGCATTGATCTAATTCTTTTCCTTCCTGCATTTACATGCAGCTCAGGATTTGTGCTTTGTTTCACTGGTTCACTGATTTGGATCATGCGATCCCTTGGGAATTTTCCATCAGCTCTAAATTTATCTTCATCCATTTCATGTGCGATCAACAACACCATCCTGGGTGAAACTACTCCCAAGTAAATCTTCTCCTCCTTCTCTATGACTATCTATGTCAATCTATATGGTTTGATTTTATGTATATATGTATATACTAAGAGTTACTCATTTTTGCTCTGATGATGGAAAAACTTGCAGCAAATATATTATAATAGAATACGGAGCCAGATCCTGAAATTAACACATAAAATAAAAAAAAAATAGGATACGAAACCGGATCTTGATGAAAGTGAGTGTTGCTACAAATTTTTTGATCTGTAGCAATCGGAGAGCTATTAAAGCCATATACTAATGACTGTGAATCAAGCACCACTTGCTAGAATTCTTATCAAAATTATTCTATTTCAAGAAGTTAAATGTTGGTTAAGGTAGATATACGTTAAGAGTGAATTTGCATCATATAAAAAGGATTAATCCGTGATTTTTTTTATGAACTTCTAGAAAGAAACAGAGTCAAGTTGATTAATCTTTTTTAGATTTGAGACACTATCTTCTTGTCCTTACTGTTTTAGTCCTGAATCCTCATCCTTATTTAATTCTTCTTAATCCTTTTTACTTGCCCCTTCCATAATTTTCAGGTTCAGTCATTGTTTTTTCGAATAGCATTAGTAATTATATAATCTCTGTCCTAATTTTTATTTTTATTTTTATTTTATAAAGTTTGATCATTGTGAATTAAGTTTGAGTAAAACAAATAAATGGCAGATTCCAGTAACAGTGTGAGTAAAGACTTTGATGAGAATTTAGTCACATCAACCTCGGACAAGAGTGCCCCCAGCTGACAAAGACAAACCCATCAAACAAACATGTCGGTTAATCAAATTTTTGTTCACAAGGGTCCATCCCTCTCTTGAACAAACATTTGCTGCTTCGTTACTTTATGTACTGCGTTTCCTCACTCTGTAGGTGTACCTTTCTTTTAAACCCAGGTCACCATGCACGTGTGGGGGGGCTACTACTTAATTACATGTTACACAAATAGGAAAACAATCTTTAGGAAGATTATTTATGGATGTTTATAAACAAAATGTAGAAAAGTTATCTACGTTCATTTTCACAACGACGTCGTTTTGGGTTGTAAAATTTAAAAATTATAATAAAAAAGATTATTATAACCCTGTAAATTATAATTACAAAAATACATTGATTTCCACCTTAAAACGACGCCATTTTGGACTCACTGTAAATAAGTTATCTACAATTGATGGTAGAAAAAGTGAACCCATTATTTATAGAGTGTGTATATAAAAATATTGTATATTATATTATAAGTTAAAGATTACATTTTATATAAAATTAAAAAAAATCAGTGTAAAAACTATTTTAAGATGACATTTAAGAAAAAATGACTTTAGAAGCGGATTTTGTAACCTCCTCTCTTTTTTCTTTTAAGTTGATGTTTCTATTTTAAGAAATAAATATAAGTAAAGATAAAAATTTATAAAGAAAAATTACATAGTTTATATAAATAGGATTAATGTTTCTTTCTAAGAGATAATTTTATTTTCTACACATACATAAAATTATATGGAATCTATATTTTCTTTTTCTTTTTCTTCTCATATGAGCTCTACATATTTTTATATGTGTAGCAGAGAAGATTATCTCCTATAACGTAAAAATTATTAATCCCTTTATAAATTTATTATTATGTCTATTCTCTTTAAAATGATATTTGCCAGTGGCATAAGAGTCAATTAGAAGAAAAGCAGAAAAGCTTGGTTTAGGACAAGGCTCGTCTCAATTATGGCGGTGGTTAAAATTACATACATACATTCTGTAACGGACCTTACATAGCCAGAGGGGGGAAGGGGAAGTATAGCAGGAAAATCCACCTCCTCTTTCTTCCTCTACTTTAATTTGTGTAAATTCGGATGTCATTTTTAATTAGTGTTCTTGTGCAGTGGACTGTGAGGTCAAATCCAATACTTTTGTTTTTGTGTTTTAAGAAAAATGATTTTATTATAAAAATTTGGACATTTTCATTTCTAAACCCAGTTAATCATCTAAAACTATCTGAAGTTTTTGTGATAAAAAAAAAATTTCAATTAAATGACAACTTTTATAGCAAATAAATTGGATCATTGGTTGAACTAAATGAAACCAAATTCTATAGCAATTTTTGTGTGTGTTGAACTTACAACTTATTTTATGTGTAGAGATTTTAAAATTAGGCCAAATTGATTTACTTTTTTTATAAAAAAATAAATGTCTCGTACCAAAAGTTAAAAAGGATCAATTAAATTGTTTCCTACTAACACAGTTTAGCATAATTACCAGTTTCGAAACAAATTAATGGGAAGAAAGCATATCTGCATTATAGTTCACTTTCAAAATAAGAGTAAATCTTGAGAAATCCTAATGTTCTCATATTAATACGATAAACTTATTTACTCTTCACAATAAAAACTATGGAAAATGATTTTTTCATTTTATACATCCATCGAAATTCGAGCTAGTATTTTTTATTTATTTTTTAGTTATAAAGCTCACCTAATTATGTCACTACTAAAACAATGCTTTCTTATTAAGTCAAATCCGGTCCATTTAATTATGGGTTTATCATCTATCATTTAACATGATTATAAAAAATTTCCTACACACACAACATTTTGTGGGGCCCGCAGCAAAAAAAAAATTCTGACACGCAAAACGAATCTCTATAACGTAACACAATCATCTTTCCTGCAATATAACTCTTATAAAACCTATTAATTATATATCAAAAAGTAAAAGAGAAATTCTGTTAAACCAGCCAATCCGATCCATTTAAGTCAAGTCCGTTTGATTCATGGGTTAAACAGATCAGGCCCAATAGAAGATAATTTAAACGGGTTGATATTTTAATTAGTCCACTACAGATAAGAGCAATTCAAATGCCTAAACGAGCTGCGCTTTTTGTTTTTTTTTTATAACTTTGTATTTTTTTTTTAATATTCTAGTTTTGTTGAACATCATATTAATATAAGACACTACATTTTAAAATATACAGAAAATTGAAAAAAAAAACATAAGAATGACAATAGATCTAAATACCCTAATTCAAAATTAGCATTTGATACTGATCTAGATTCCTACTAAATGACATGAAGGGTCCAACTCAATAATAATCCAAGGCTAAAAAACCACGACATAATCGGTAAGAAAACATGGATATAACATGTACAAGTAATCCCAATAATACATAGCTCAGCTTGGAGCAGCATAAGACTCAACAAGTCTTCTTAACAGTCAATAGTTAAAAGACAAACACAAGATTTCAACGAAACCTAAACATCATAGCATACCAAGAAAAATCTGGAAATAGGTTGACAAAATTATTAATCCATCTATTAAAGACATGTTGTCATACTAAAGCGGTATAACAAAATAATAAACAAGTCATAAAAGAGAAGTTCAAAGCTTAGTATAATCACCTTCTTTCAAATTACTCAAAATCATCACTCAAATACTGAATTAAGCTGAGTACTTTGCAAATAGTCACCCCATCCAAAATCATCATTCAATACCATCTGACGTAGGACAGTATTTGATCGCATTACAACAATTCAGTTTTAGCACTGCGTCAATATCGCCCCAACGAAAAGTGTTTGTGTTATGTTATAGAAATTTATTTTACGTGCCAGAATTTTTTTTTGCTGTGAGCCCCACAAAATGTTGTGAGTGTGGAAAAAAAACTTCTGCTCATATTAAAATATATACGATAAACCCTTAATGGATTTACTTTAAAAGAAAAGTGTATAAACACGTGGTGCAGAAAGAGAAGATTTTAAAAGTTAGACACACCGACAACCAAATTTCTCTAAATCGGATTTCAAACTTCAAGGGGTGACAAACACGAGGAAAAAGGGGCCAAGATCTTCTCCCTAATTCTGGGATATATTCAGACCAAACTTTGTTGTGGTCAACACGTAACCAACTCTGTTGCCGTAGACTATGCCATGACATAGAATTTCTTCCGCAAACAATGGTATCAAATTAGAATTCCTAATTACTACTTTTTTTTTCTTTTTTTTTGTCTTTGGCAAGTTTATAAATTAGAATGAATATTATTAGCGACAACCTAATCTGGTCCACAAGGTGTGCAGAATAATCAAAAAATTGAATCGAACTTGAACCACTTGTAAAATAACCAATTTTTAAAAATCGGTTCATGAATCAAACCAATTTTTAAAGCACCAGTTCATGAACCGAACCGGTTTTAGAGCCAGTTTAAGAACCAAACCATTTTGAACTGAACCATTTTTGAATTGAACTAAATTGATTTTTATAACTTTATTTTTAAATTTTTAAATTTTTTCTCTTTTCAAAATACCTGAACCGATTCCGAACCGGTTTCGAACGAAGCGAACCACTTTCAAATTGAACCATTTAAATCAATTCGGTTCGATTTAAAAAAAAACCGGTTCGGTTCGACCCATGCACATCACTAGTGATCACCATGACCATAATTAGTTCTTCCTTTGTCTTTCAGATCACTAGCAGCTAGGAAAAAAGTACGTAAATGGCTAAAAACCCAAACATTGCAGTTAGTTATGGGCTCATTAACCAAATGTGAAAACATGCTGAGATCTAGTTTTGAAGTTTTTTTTTTTCTTCTTGTATGTCTCGCGTTAAGTTTGTTGGTGAAGCTAACATCTTGATTTGACGAGATCTATTATAGGTTCAAGTCAAATCAAACCATAATATTTGGATTGATAATGATAAATAAAAAGAGTTGTATATATCATAACTAAAGTTAAAAAAAATTATCTAGTAATAAGTGCTCCATCCAATTCTTGGTATCAAAACTGAGATTCTGAGTTTAATTATCCGAAATAATATTTTGGCAAATGCATGTATTGGGAGAATTGTTATTAATTGAACCATGAGGAAAGAAAACATTTGAAAGTTAAAATTGTGTATCAATATTAGCCGTCGAAAATAAGTACTTCAGCTAAAAAAAACAGTAATATACTGAGCACTAACAACAAATCAAACTCGAGTTTCTACGTAGAAATGGAAAGAGATAGTAGAAACATAAAACGTAGAAACGACACGAAACGTAAAGTTTCTCTTTCTAACATTTAAGGTCAAGATACAAAATTATATATATGCATGTAAAAAAATATCACATAATAAACAAATAAACATGTGTATTGAGCTACTTATCTATCGAAAACGGAAAAAAAAAAAAAAATTCATAACCAAATATCAAAATTATAATCCGTGATAATTAACTTAATGGATAACCAATATGTTCTAACTGCTTTATACGCTCTGCGAATTTTGGATCATCGCTCATCAGGATATAATTACACTAATTCAATGCACACAATGATCCAAAAACAAAAAGTGATTCTCATAGCATAATTTATAATAGAATTGCAGTTTTATAAGACATAATTATAAAAAAACATATATCCAAACAAAAAGATATTAACATACCGTGAATATGATTTTGGGAAAGCAAAAATTAGGTTTTTTTATTTTATTTTTTTTGTTAAATTTTTAGTTTTAAGTAAAAACGGTCAAAACGGTAAAAATGTAAGCTTTTACTGTTTTTACACGACGTTTCTACCATTTTTTACCAAGGACAGTTTTTACTTGAGTTTTAACATGCACCACTCTAGTAAAAACGTAAGTTTTTATATTTTTACACTAGTTTTTGATAACAATGCGAACAAAACTAATAAGCAAACTTGACCTATAAAATAGACCTATTTAAAAACTAGGTCAAATGTATACTTTGGAAGACCTAGTCTTTAAGTTAATAGATCAGTTTTGTATTATCTAATTTTAAATAAAATGATATTTTTATAAATTATAACCTCTTTTTGTTCTCCCTAATTCTTTTAATCAATTTCATTTCACCACAGTTGCACATCTATTTACCGATTGTAGCTACAAGTACGAGTTATGACAATAAGACTAATTTTATTATTTAAAGTGTTTTTTTTTAATTAATCTGTATTTTAGGTTGAATCATGCTCAAATTTGTAAAAATAATATGTTTCCTTAACTTATAAGAAAAAAATATTTTTAAAAAATTAATTGATAGTCATAAAAATTATTTTTGTTTATTCTTATATTCTATTTTCGTTCTGATTTTTTAAACAATTCACATTACTTAATAATTATTAAAATTGAAATTATAGAACCTCAGTATAATTTGACTTGATCCTACCCTAACACAGTCTATTTAGTTATGGGAGTAGTGTTTTTTATATTATAGGAGATAATTTTATTTTTTACGTATACAATAAAAATGTATGAAGCTCATTTTTTTTTTATATGTCTCTTTTCTTTACATGAGACTCGCACATTTTTATATATATTATTTCTTAAAACATTATTCTCGTTATTTATACATGTAATGCTTATCAAACGGACCAATGAGAAGTAATCTTTTGTTTGCTAAATTCTAACATATGATGGTGATGGGCGCATGGATAGTGCGGTAGAAGTAAATTGTGAAGCCACAGGGTCCGCCACTAATGGCGGTATTGCTTGACTGTCGTTCCCACTAATGGCGGTATTGCTTGACTTCCTATTCAAACTTAATTAGTTCAGAATCATCACTTGGTTCGACCAAGCATGTGTCTCGCATGAAATTAAGGCCTTGTCATTTTTATTTTTATTTATGATTAGAGTGTTTTCAAACATGTAAAGTTAATTTTTTTTATTTTATTTTAAATATTCCAATCGGTTGATCGCTTTACGACTAGTCCGATTTGGGATGGGTCCAAAATTAAAGTTTTAAATTCCTCCCAAAGATGATACTGAGGATGATTGGCTGCATGCTCTCACTCCACCCACATATAAAGCTAATTTCTGCTTAAGCTTCGATAGCCAAATCTTTTTAATAAGTTTCGAGTGATATATTTGAAAAAATAAGTAAAACTCTCATAAATAGCTCTTGTTTTTCTAATCATGATAAATGATATAACAAACTACGTTGCATCGACACCGACACAGGACATGGGATACGACATGACATACCAACACGTTTTGATATTAAATAATATTTTTAATGTATATATATAATATAGTTTACATTTAATAGATATGGCAACTCATAATAAATATATAATTAATCAAATATTAAAATTTTATAACATAAATATAAAGAAAAAATAATTCTTCATGTCAAATTTTATAATAAAAAATATTCGATTTATAAATTAATTTTTCATGTTTAATTAAAAATAAAATAAAAAATGTGCCGGCGCTTCCTTGGTACCAAATGTTGTTAAAATTATTTTCAATGGTTATTTCAAGGTCTACCAAACATCCATAACATTTTTATTTTTTTTTTTGATAAACACATCCATAACATTTAAATTAGTGTTGTTATTTTTTATTTTTTTTTGGGTAAACTTTAAAGTAGTGTTTTAAACCACTATAAGTGTGTTAATTATAATAATTGTTTACATAAGATTAATCTGGGTGTTATAAATATGGAATATTTCATTCTACCTACTTTTTTTTAATCTATCTTTATCTATGGCTTCCCAACACCATTGTATCATAATTTCAGTTACATTTATTATTTCTTTCTTCTATTTAGATTCTAATCAAATGGTATTGAAGAGTGATAGATAAAGATATAAGTATAATATATTATCCCTATAAATATATAATAAATAAATAGATAGATAGAGTTGTTCACATTGAAAAGTCCACATCCTCCTAAAAAATTGCCTTAGAAAAACCACTATAAATGCAGCAGTCATAACATTCCTCGAAGCACAGGCACAAAGTTTTCATCACTTTTCCAAAATCCCCAGCTTTGTTTCGGCCACAATCGCTTCTTCTGCTTCTGCTCTAAGCTATGGCCTCAAACTTTAGCTTGAGGAGTTTGGTAATAGTTGCCCTTGCATTTTCTCTCGCCGTGCAAGGCACTCTCGGTAAGTCTCTAAAAAGGGTCATGCTATATATTCTTGAGCTTAGGATATATATATATATATCTATATGTATTAATATTGTATATATTAGTTAACGGGGATATGTAATATATATATATATATTAATTATATAATTAATTAGGAGGGAATTGATGTGAGAACTGTAGCAGGACACATGCTCATTTGCAGTGTCATCAGCGGGGAAAAAATGTGTGCTTGAGAAGCATATAGGAGTGGTGAGATTACACTGCAGAACATCAGAGATGAAGCTGATAAAGTGAAAGACCACATTGAAACTGATCAATGCATAAAGGCTTGTGGATTAAATATTATTTAATATTGTAATTAATTAATTAACGGGGATATGTACATATATATATATATATTAATTATTAATTGGATGCAGGAGGGAATGGGATAGAATGTGAGAATCTGAAGCAGGACACATGCTCATTTGCAGTGTCATCAGCGGGGAAACGATGCGTGCTTGAGAAGCAGGTGAAAAGGAGTGGTGAGGAATCATACACATGCAGAACATCAGAGATTGAAGCTGATAAAGTGAAAGACCACATTGAAACTGATCAATGCATAAAGGCTTGTGGTTTGGACAGAAAGTCCCTTGGAATCTCATCAGACTCTCTTCTCGAGTCTCGCTTCACACACAAGCTCTGCTCCACTCATTGCTACCAAAATTGCCCGAGCGTTGTTGACCTCTACTTCAATCTCGCTGCTGGTGAAGGTCATATTTCCCATTCAACCTATTCATTTCCTTCTCTTACACTCACCTATTGAATTCTAGTCCATATAGGTTATAATTATATATTATGGAAAATATATAATTATAATATTAAAATTCTCTTTTTTTCATTGTTTATGTATTCACCCGTCTGACCATACCCATAGTTTCTAATAGTCACCTACCAAAAATTAAAATCTCTTCTCTTACATGTTTGTGTCTGCACTTAATATCAGTGCATGAACACCCCATATATATATATATATATATATATATATATATATATATATATATATATATATATATAGAGGTAGGATTCTTTGACACCTCATCTGAGAGTTGTTAGATCAAAAAAGATCAACGGCTCTGATTTGTAAGCATATGATACCATTGATTTTTTTATCCAACGACTCTCAAATGAGGTGTCAAACTTTAAATTTGACATCGGTGTCAAAGGATCCTACCTCATATATATATATATATATATATATATATATATAGAGAGAGAGAGAGAGAGGGGGTAAGATCCTTTCAAATTTAAGATTTGAGAGTCATTAGATCAAAAATGATCAATGATTTCATATACTTATAAATCAGAGTTATTGATCTTTTTTGATGTAATGGCTTTCAAATGAAATGATTTGAGATGACAAAGGATCTCATATATATATATATATATATATATATATATATATATATATATATATATAGAGGGGGTAGAATCTTTTGACACCGATGTCAAATTTCAAATTTGACACATTATTTGAGAGCCGTTAGATCAAAAAAGATCAACGGTGTCACATGTTTATAAATCAGAGCCATTGATCTTTTTTGATCTAACGGCTCTCAGACCGGTATCAAATTATCCTACCTCATATATATAATTAGTGGCATAGACACTTGGTGGCTAGTTGGATATTACATGTTTTCTTTAAAAATTATGGTATAACCTTCAACTCAGTTAGGTTTTTAAAAGTGATACAATATTGACATCTTTTTCCTGGCTCCACCATTCTATATGAAAGCCAAAATTAAGTCTATACTTGAGCAGTTTTTTTATATATATATAAACTTGAGCATGTTTTCTATGTGTGTAGGTGTGTTTCTTCCCAAGTTGTGTGAAGCAGCAGGAGGAAATGCTCGTCGAGGAATGGCTGAACTCAAAAGCTCTGGCATTGTGGCACCAGGACCTGTGTATTCCGTGCAGTGGACAGCTACTGCTCCTGAACCCTTTAACCCTGTGGATTAAGAAGCTGAACCCGCGTCTACCCGATTATATATACCCACCCCCTACCCTACTATGTTGCAGTTTTTAGAGCACGCAAAGAAATTGAGAATGGCTTAGAATTAAACAACTTAATATATGTTTAGTTTGAAACGATGAAATTGCACCTCCATGGGAGTTTCGGAATGTAAGATCGCTAATTCGCTATATATTTTGTTGTACAATATGTGGCTGTAATAGGTGGTCTTATTATAGATATAAATTTGCTTGTTATGATTGAAAAGCACCTCTCTTTATGATCAAGTTTAGAACAGTAGCCCCAAGTGAAAACGATTTCTTAATGTAAATTAAATAAATAAATAGTATGAGCTCAACCGCTAAGGGGGGAAAAGTATATATAGAAATAGCGAAAGGCCCATTGAAAAAACAAAACAAAGAAATTGGATGTGAACTTGCTGAATATATACCTATTGCGTATTTAGGTTAAAACTTTTTATTCGCATATCTACCTATTACGTATATCGGTATGTTGATTTGTGATATGTCAATAACTTTTAATGTTTTAAACCCAAAAGGATTAAGAGTTAAAAATGACACCAAATAACATTTTTTTTTCAATCAAAATGGGTCAATCAGCCGTTAGTCTTTTCTTTACCTCGAAATTTTCGTGTTTTCTGAGTTTCTGTCACCATTGAAACCAGTTCACTTTATAATCCCTTCCATTTTTGTTTTATTCTTATTTTTGTACATCCCCTTATAATGCCCAGATTCCTTCTCAGCAGTCAGCACCTTCTTAAAAAACGGATCAGATTAGAACCCAAAACCCTATCCGTGTATCCCTCTTCACATCCATTCCATATACCGTGAATCTACATTATATAATTTTAAAAAATTCTAGGAATAATTGATCCCCATTAAATTGGTTTAAAAATCTTAAACTTAAAAACAAAAACAAAAAAACAAAAATGTGTCATGAATCCCAGCCGAGCATACTTGTCATACCACTGCCAGGGAATTAAGAACTGGAATTCCAGTAGCAGACATACTCTTGTGGGCCTCTGATATTGGTCAATATACCAGAAGACTAAGGAATTAGAAGTTTGCAAACATAAGCACTCAAAATCTCTCAAAACTCGAAATGCATGATGTTCCGGACTTTGTCGGATTAATTGCAAAGAAACTAATGGATATATTAACATCATCGTGTAACCATATAAAAATGGATAAATAATAATAACAGAGAAGAAAAAAAAATATTAATCAGAATTAATACACGATTAAGAACACAGGAGCTAAACAACAGATATAATTGTGTACGCGAAAACTAGTGGTTTGGATCTGAAAACATGCACATATAATTATGTCAATTTCTGTCCCATATTGTAAGCAACTGTCCCGATTGAAATAGAAGAGTGAACCCAAATGATAATTCAAAACTTACGTAACTCATTCACAAATGATAATCCAAGAACTAATAGGATCCAATCCAACACCTTCAAAGGAAAAACGATATCCAAAAATTTTGCAAGTCATTTAGGCTTTAATCTTCCAGAAATTAATAAGTGCACCATTTTAACATAACTGAAAAACATGCAGAAATAATAAAACCCTAAACTACCATAGCCGCAAAATGCAGACCATCCAAAAGCAATCCAAAACCCCGAAAAAGGTATTCAGGTTGAGGTTAAACAGACAACAGGTATCACAATTCACAACAAACACAAACAAAAACACCTTCGAAAACACTACTGTTTAAGCATCCTCTTCGTGAACTTCTTCCTCATCTTCATAATCGTACCCCTCGTCATCTGCAGTGGCATCTTGGTACTGTTGGTACTCCGAGACAAGGTCATTCATATTGCTTTCTGCCTCAGTAAACTCCATCTCATCCATACCCTCTCCTGTGTACCAATGCAAGAAAGCCTTTCTACGGAACATAGCCGTGAACTGCTCACTCACCCTCCGGAACATCTCTTGAATAGATGTAGAGTTACCAATAAAGGTCGAAGCCATTTTGAGACCAGTTGGAGGGATATCACAGACAGTAGATTTGACATTGTTGGGGATCCACTCTACAAAGTATGATGAATTCTTGTTCTGAACATTGATCATTTGTTCATCAACCTCCTTTGTGCTCATCTTACCACGGAACATAGCAGATGCTGTCAAATAACGACCATGGCGAGGATCAGCTGCACACATCATGTTCTTCGCATCCCACATTTGTTGGGTCAACTCAGGTACAGTGAGAGCCCTGTATTGCTGTGATCCACGAGATGTGAGTGGGGCAAACCCCACCATAAAGAAATGCAAACGAGGGAATGGAATGAGATTCACAGCCAGTTTGCGAAGATCGGAGTTAAGTTGACCAGGGAACCGAAGACAACATGTTACACCACTCATGGTGGCTGAAATTAGATGGTTCAGATCTCCAACTGCGAACAAGCAATAACAAATGTCCAATCTCAGTAAAGAAACAGAGAAGGGTAATGAAACTCTATATAATATGAAAACTTTTAATGAACTCACAGCTTGGAGTGGTGAGCTTAAGGGTGCGGAAGCAGATATCATAGAGAGCTTCATTATCCAAAACCATGCATTCATCGGCATTCTCAACAAGCTGATGCACTGAAAGTGTTGCGTTGTAAGGTTCAACAACAGTGTCAGATACCTTAGGGGATGGGAACACAGAGAAGGTGAGCATCATTCGATCAGGGTATTCTTCCCTGATCTTGGAAATTAAAAGCGTTCCCATTCCAGAACCAGTTCCACCACCCAGGGAGTGGCAAACCTGAAAACCTGAAAGAATATGCATACAAACCATAATTATAAGTAACAATAAAACAGAGAACATGCCCATTTATTCACTACAGAACACAACAATACTGTAGAATTGTTTCACATATTAACATATATTGAAGTTTCATCCCCTCTTCACACACTCATTGCAAATGAGAAGTTACCGAACAATACAGAGAATAGGATTTGCATCTCCCCATTTCTGCTGATTTTATTTTCAAAATACAAAATCGGGAAGAAGAAAAAAAAACACCAAAGGATTATGCAAATTGCGCAGTCAAGTTAAGTACATACTATCACACTTCGAAATAAGCAAAAATCAACACATGATTTTCCATATCACGATTAGATTTTTTACACGTTAGCTTAATTCCTTCGTATTAGCACGCTGAAAAATCGTTTATCAGAGACCATGGATTTTCACTCAAAATCACAAAACACTCAAAACATTAACAAATAAAAATTGTTCATAACCAAAAAAAAATTGAAAAATGAATCGCAGAAACATACCAAAAAAAATTCGGAAAAACACAATGCAAATAAGATGCACAGAAAACTATCAAACTTCATAGCAAAGAAATGAAAACCTAAAATCTAGAAACCAGTTGTGATCGGAACTTGGAGTAAAATATACCTTGAAGGCAGTCACAGTTCTCAGCCTCCTTCCTCACAACATCAAGGACCGAGTCAATCAACTCAGCCCCCTCAGTGTAGTGACCCTTGGCCCAGTTGTTTCCGGCACCGGACTGTCCGAACACGAAGTTATCTGGCCGGAAAATTTGTCCATAGGGACCAGATCTGACACTGTCCATGGTCCCTGGCTCCAGATCCATGAGCACCGCCCTTGGGACGAATCGCCCGCAACTCGCCTCGTTGTAGTACACATTGACTCGCTCGAGTTGCAAGTCATTGTTCCCCTGGTACCTTCCCGTGGAGTCGATCCCATGCTCCGCACACACCACCTCCCAAAACTTCGCACCTATCTGGTTTCCACATTGGCCTCCCTGAATATGAAGAATCTCACGCATTTTCGAGACTGAGTTGGAAGGACGAGTTTTAGAGAGAGAAAGTAGCAGAGAGAGAAAAGAGAAAGAAATGAATGACTGATACAGTAGTGAACCCTCGTCTGTGTAAAGAGGGAAGAACAATAGTTTTTATAATTGGGATGTAACGGAATTGTGACGGCGTTAAGTGAGGCTGTGCAGTTAGCGCGGAGTTTGACGGCGCCGTCGGGTTTAAGTGGGAATTTAAATTTTGAAAAGCGAAACAGAAATTTTGAATATGATGTGGAAGTTATACTCTGAAGTCTTGCTTTGTTGTTCTCGAGATTACTGACCGTTGGTTTTATGAGATGAAGAGTGTGATGGAAACGTGGTCGGTCTCGATTTGTTGAGTCTCCGGCCGTTAGTGCCTTGGAGGAGGTGCCTCCTCTGACACACTTTCGAGACCTGCAAGGTTTTGAAATGGAGAGGTGACGCTCCTTGTTGGCGTGTGGAGAGAACGCGCGATGTGCATGTGGGAACAAGTGGGATTTTTTTTGCCTTTGGTCCACGGCACGTGAAAAGCTGCGTGCTGTTGCACGTGATTGCGGGCTGGTTCATGTTGATGTCATGTGAGCTGCATTTGTGAGGCTTCTACCAAAAGCATTAATATATGCTTATGTTGTGGATGTATATCGATTTGCCGTTTTATCATTTTAATTTGGAATTGTTTACTCAATTGATGAAGTGAACAATCTTTTTCGCCTTCAAAATATTGTGGGTTTTCTTTAAATTAAGAAATCCAAAATAATAGTTGTGAGGCGGTTATAATTATTAGCAAGTTAAGCTTATCATTCTTGTTATCAGTTTAATTACGATTATATTAGATTTAGATCATCAGGTCAGATTGAAGAGAGAAGAAAAAAATCATTAATTGATCCAAATCTAATATAACTAACAATCCTATTGATTAGCTTAACTGAGAGTAAGTATAAATGTTCCTAATACTGTATCTAGTTGGATACGTAGTTCTCGTCGGACGTCTGTTTGGTATTTAATAGATAGTTTTCTTCGCTCTTTTATACATTGGCATTAACTTTCTGCTGTATAAAATTACGATCCCAAAACGTTTGAGGAAAAAATATACCAAATATTTTAATAAATTTTATAAGGGTTTATCATCTATCATTTAACATGACCACAAAAAATTTCTTACAAACACAACATTTTGTGGGACCCGCAGCAAAAAATAATAATAATTTCAACACGTAAAACGAATCTCTATAACATAACACAATCATTTTTCCTACAACATAACTCTTATAAAACCCATTTTATAATATATAAAAATTAAAACACCGTTTCTTAATCAGTACCGAACATTTTAGTATCCATCCTAAAAAATAGTTTTAAACATTTCACTTACATTATTTTTGAATTTTGATATCTGTCCATTATAATTTATATTTATTCTTCTCCTGTTTTTGGGAATAAATGTATTAAAATTTGTATATTTTCTCGTTTCTACAAAATCAAATAATGTTGAAATGGTGTAATACAGAATCTATAAATGTCATTATTATCATTTGGGTTTTAAGTGCCTCCGGTTATCGGAGACATTAATATTTTTCTGCATCTAAAAAATGGGTTTTATTCACCGTTACAAAAAAAAATGAAAAAAAAGTGAGATACGAAAATTAGAGTGAAAGAACATGATAGAAGATATCTTATATGAAAGGACAATAATATTTTTCCTAAAAAAAATTATGAAAATTACGGTTTTTTTTAAGGGTTTTATTAATCTCATGTTAAAGGAGATAGTCTAATACAGAAGAGTATAAATGTCATTATTATTATTATTTGAAAAAAATAATATAAAAGAAAAGGAAAAGGTGGCACAGTTATCGAAGGGTGTGTATCTAGAGAAACTTATTATGAACATAAGAATAGTTTTTCCCTTTTTTTAAAGTATATATATTGGACAGATTTCTATGTGAATATAGCAGGAGATGAATTTCCTCGAGCAACGTAAGAAAATTATTTAATTTTATTTTTCTATAAGTCAAAATGAATTTGTGCAAGTTCTATGATTCTATCCATTTGTAGCTCAGCGCCACTCATATGTCCGGGTCGTGAATTAATAATATCAACACATCATTTCAAACAAAATGTACTTTTTTTTTTTATAACAAAACAAAATGTACTTTCATATCTGCTTATATGATTATATTCCCGAGCTTAAAATTTAAATTAACATTTGCACGCATCACGCAAGTACTAAACAAACGCCCAGAATGAACCATATTTGGACATATGTGCCTTTATTATAGTCCGTGTTTCCTTTGATTCTAGCTATCATAAAAAAGGCAATTCGTGCACTCGCGGTTCTCCCAGAGTGTGCAAACTTTACTTTCACTCTAGGCAAAGATTGATGGTGGACCTGGACCCAATGAGAAAACCATAAAATAAGTAGGGTCCTTCTTCCATGGCCAAAAATAGAAGCAAAGGAGTCATCCAACAGTGACATTGAGAGCAGATGTAGTGATCACGTAAACCCTTCATGACAAAGTTATGACCTCCTTTCATTCTTTTTTATGGATCCAATGCCCAACTAAAAATTAATCATTATAAAAGGGAGTTGGTGTGGCTTATGAACTTTATAATACTAAGTTGCTTGTTTAAGTCTTCCTTGTTCTAAATATTTCTATAATTATCTTTGCTACATATGAATGAAAGCAAAGCCAATGACTAAGAATTTGGGAATCTGGTTGCACTTTCTCATCAATGGGAGTGTGACATAACTTAATAAGTTCATCATTAAAGGAGTCTATATCTCTGCTGAACAAAAAAAGTATGCCACTTTGCTGGAATAACAAGCAACTTAGGACATGGGATTTCCAGGTATGGTTGATATAGGCAGTATGTTTTAAGGGGGTTTTATAAGAGTTATGTTGTAGGAAAAGTGATTGTGCTATGTTACAGAGATTCGTTTTGCGTGCCAGAGTTTTTTTTTTGCTGCGGGCCCCACAAAATGTTGTGTGTGTAGGAAATTTTTTGTGGTCATATTAAATGATAGATGATAAACCCTTAAATTAATAAAACCACAACGAGGATTCTAAACATATTATAAATCTATCTTAAAACAATTCATCCTGAGTGAATCAACCATGGCAACTTGAACATTTTCAGCTCAATAGATATAATTTTATTTGTTTGTCTTATGATTTTTTAAAATAAAATGAAAGGATGAAAAATCTATTTAGATTTGGAAGGGGAAGCACCATCTAAAAACTTTTTTTACAAATTACATTAAATATGATCGGTCATACACTCTATATTGAAATATAACCAGTCATAATTAGTATAGTTTGTAAATAAAAAATTGTAAATATAACTTTTCCAGTTTAGAAATATACACTTTCATAAAACTTTTTTTCTGGGCCAATAGAAAACAGTAGCAATATGTGTTTATTGGAGCGAATTTATAGTGATCCGGGACCACAAAGTATTGGGTGGAAATGGGGTGAGAGAAAAAGTTGAGGAGAGAGAAAAAAATATATATTACAGGTGTCAATTTTTAAGTGAAAGGACCACGGTAGTCCGGTAACATATTAAAAAATTCCTATTTATTGGTACCGTAGAAACCCAAATCTGGAGCATATCTTTGGCTTTTTGACCCTTATGGCCCTTATTTAATAAATAATTACCAATTTGACCCTCATTTTAAACTAATACGAAAATTTAACCTCTCCCACAAACATAACACCAATCTGCCCCTATTTGACCGTTGACCACACTTCCTACCCGGGTACACACTCACTTACCCGGGTAGATTTTGAAATTTTTTACCTACCCGGGTAGATAGGTGTGTACCCGGGTAGAGTTCTTCAAAACTGGGCACACTTTGCATTACTTACCCGGGTACATGAGTGTGTACCCGGGTAAGTGTCGACCAGAAACCCCAATATCAATGGGTTTTGGCCATTGTTGCGTGATTTAGGTTTTTGTTCCCCAAATCTCTCTCCCTTGAGCTCTCTATTCTGAAAAATCACACATATAATTCATCTCATCCATCCATAAAGCTTGATATTTGTAGGACATTGAGATTGCACCTCCACACACACATTTTGTTCTCAAGAATCCGAACCAACATCCAAAAACCCAAAACCTAGACCTAATTTTCGTGGGAAGGATGAGTTCAAGTCCAAACATGGTTCCTATAGTTATTTACTACAATGGAAGGCATTTTGAAGGTCCGAACGGTGTCCGATTCGAAGGAAAAACAAAAACGATGAAAATCAAAGTGGGCACTACATGCAATGAACTGAAGCAGAGAATCCTCCAAAAAATGGGGTTAGAAGGCATCCATTCCATCCACCGCATGATAGCCAGGTTAGAGACTGTATTGGATATGGATACAATATACTACATTGGTAATGATATCAATGATGATGAAGATGTGGAGTTCGTCACAGATGCGTATGTTGGATGGAAAATTTTAAAATATATTGAGATTTATGTTGAAGTTGATGCTGGTCAGTCTTCATCTTTGCCGGTGCATGCAACCACTACTGCACAATGTACTGGTCAAGAAGATACAATTGTACGATCTTCCGCACCTCCTCGGGTAGCCTTGGATGAGGATGAAGAGGATGAAGATGAGGACTATGTGGACAGCGAAGATGAGGGAGAACCTGAAAGTGAAATTCCTCCAGGTGATACGTCAGACTGACGTGGACGGAAATTTTGACGCAGACACGAGCGCTGTAAGTTTGGGTACCCCAGCCTTGTCACCACTCCATGTTGACCCAGGCTTGTCACAACTGCATGTTGACCCAGCCTTGTCACAAGTGCATGTTGACCCAGCCTTGTCACCACTTCATGTTGACCCAGTCAGTAGTGGTAAGTTTATAAATTGTGACATTTGCTTTTGACAATTTATTATTTGTGGTGATATTCATTCAGACAAATGAGAGTTGATGTTTAGATGCAGGGACAGCGGTAGAGCCTTTTTGGAATGAAAGCCAACATTATTCATTCATTAATTGGGCCCACCCTAATGACGAGTTGGAACTCCTATATGGGGATGATGACTTGCATGGAGGTTGGAAGTTAGGAGATCCATTATTTGTGCAACAAGAATTTGGATCCAAACCTGAAATGCAACATGCTGTGAAGATAGATTGTATGAAGGTGCGCAGGACGGCCTCGGCGTCTGCCCTCCTGGTCTGTGTGACTATGGTCTCCCTGTCATAATCACCAAAGATATGATGGCTGTCTCCATCATATAGAGCTGCTCCTGTGACAACATCAAAATCATAACCCAGGAGCTCTGTCCAAATGGGCGCAATCATGACGATATCAATCCCGCAGACACGGGAAGTCAGCTCGCCATTCGCATATCCAAGGTTCTGGTAGAAGGCTCTCACCATCACCTCAGAGTAGGGGCATCTCATCTCCGCAAGCACAATTAAATGTGTCTCCTCAAGTAGCGGAACTATTTCAAAATTCTCCAAATTGAAGAAGGCCGAATCCAGTGATTTCGGCTCGCAGATCTTCCTGCTCATGAAATATTTGACATACTTTTCGTGGGCAGCTACATCGTCGTCAAACAAATAACCGAACGGCAAGTCCGGAGCCTGACTCGCACCAGCCTGCGGCTGAGAGGATGACGACCCGTCCTGTCGCCGCTTGTTTCTTCGCTCGTTTCCACCAACGGCAGCTTTGAGATGCGTCTGGCACTCATTTCGTCACACAACTAAACTGAAAAAAAAAATGCCAACATCAGAAATATAAACATACAGATTAGGGTTAGGGTTAGGGTTAGGGTTTAGGGTGAGGCAGATTGGTTAAGGTTAGGGTTAGGGTTAGGGTTTATGGTGAGGCAGATTGGTTAGGGTTAGGGTTAGGGTTAGGGTTAGTGTAACACATACAAGGGTAACACATACAAATTGATAAAATTATTCGGTCTAAATACAATAATATAAACGAAATTACAATGAATTGATAAATTTACACATGAGGGATGGATATATAGAATCAAATCAATGAAACGAAAAAAAAATTACCTTAAATCGATTGCAATCGGTGGAAGACAGAGAGGATCACACACTGATGATCAGAAACCAAAACAATATGTGCAAGATTCGACCTTCAAATCGCACCTAATATGCCTCTCAAAGCAGCTCTACTCGGGTACCCTTTGTGGGTTTTACCGAATGGGGCTGCTGGCCTTTATAAAATGCAATCTGGTCGACACTTACCCGGGTACACACTCATGTACCCGGGTAAGTAATGCAAAGTGTGCCCAGTTTTGAAGAACTCTACTCGGGTACACACCTATCTACCCGGGTAGGTAAAAAATTTCAAAATCTACCCGGGTAAGTGAGTGTGTACCCGGGTAGGAAGTGTGGTCAACGGTAGAACAGGGGCAGATTGGTGTTATGTTTGTGGGAGAGGTTAAATTTTCGTATTAGTTTAAAATGAGGGTCAAATTGGTAATTATTTATTAAATAAGGGCCATAAGGGTCAAAAAGCCGCATATCTTTGGTACTACTGTAATATGTACTCCTTTACTAAAAGTAGAAAAAGGTTATGGTTTAGAGGAAAATAACCATACAAAGAAGGGTAAAATGGTAAAAGAAATATATTATTATTTCCAAATTAAGTAAATGATACACTAAGTCTTCACTACTACCCAATTCTGTGTTTCGGGTTTAGTTGGACCTAAAGCATTGAGCCTAGTGGCTACTGGCTAGTGCAAAACTATGAAGCACCGACACTTCAAAAACTCTGACGTGTCGTATCCGACACTCTCGGACACACCCCGACACTTCAACACGCATTATAGAAATTCATAAAAAGGTTCAAAGGTTGCGTTGTGTTGAGTTCTTAGTTCTAACTATTAGATTCGTTGGATTACGATTACAATTTTATTGAGTTTAATACTTTGTAAAATTGATGAATATTATATGTTTTGTTTTGTTTTTAATATTAAATATAATATACACTACGTAAATTAAAAATATTATTTAATATCAAAACGTGTCAAAATCTTATAATTTTTAGAATTAACGTGTCGGAGTGTCACATATTCCGTATCAGTATCGGTGCTACATATGTGCACAACACAAGCACCGAGTAAAGTACTTTTTGTTTTTATATTTTTGACTCCGTATATAATTTTTTATTAGATGATCAATTAAAGCTTACGAAAACAATACAATTATAAAATATAATTATTACTATTTGTATTTTTTTAAATAATTTTACAACGTGGTCTTAATAAGTTTTTTTCTCTAAAATTTAAAATATTTTATCTTTTTATTTATTTTTTTGCAAATATTCTATTTAGATGTATTTTATTATAAAATAGTTATTTAAATTCTTAAACTGACACAATAGTTTTTTAAATATTAATTCTTTCTTCTTAATTATTAACTACGTTAGTACTATTTGGTGGCAAATCGTCATTGGTGGTACATAAAATCTATATGTGATTAATATATTAATAATATTAATAGAAATAACTTTTCAGAAAATATTATGGTAATTCAATAATTTAAAAACGTACTTGGAATGTATAAAAAAAATACTTGGATTGTAACAAAAAATATTAAAAGACAATTTTGTTAATTAAAAAATTAAGGAACATATTTTAAAAAATTAAGGAATACAAATATGTTTTTAACAAAATATATTTGTATAGCTTTAATAGTTCAATTATTTTTTCATTTCCGATGATTTTACACTTGTTTTAATGATGAAGAATTAATATTATTGTTGGATACAATATATATAACACATGGCTTGCAACCAGTTTGTTAACATGTAATATGATATTAAGCACAACATATTAATTTAATTTGCAGAATTCACATGTCAAAAACTCATACTTGAATCTTTGTAAATCATAATTAATGATAATTGACTATCCAAGTATGATAACATATATCATTCTTGATAAGATCTCAGGGGCAACATCTTTGCTATAATTTGGACATCTAGGGATAACTTCCCACCTCATACTAGGTACCTGATAACTAGATAATATAGTCCAGTCGTAAATCAAAATGTCCAACAACAATAGACCTGGAATCCATCCATGGATTCATACATGAAATGGCTTTGTGCCAATACTTACATCAACTAAGATATTATGCATAAATTCTTATACATACCAACATCAAAAGTGTATAGTTGTATAAAGGCTATACATGCCTTAATTACGAACCATAAACAAAATATATATACACATAATACACATATGTCTCAAAATACATATCAGATTATACAGTTGTGCATGATCATACAACATGATACACAAAAATATACAATTATCCATAATATCAAATATCCAGCATGCATGGGTCCTTTAATCCTGGGCAGCCTCTTGCCCTGTGAGAGCTTCTCTCCTGCCCTATGAGAGCTTATCTCCTCCTGCTATTGAGGAACCTGAAACATGTTCCCCAGACGGGGTGAGATTACAGCATCTCAATAAACTCGGAGTTTCAGGAGCAGTTCTCCACCAATGAGTACTCTTCTTGCATGAAAGGTCAGATAACATATTATAGGAGTCATCATATAACTTATAACATATATACAACTTCTAAGAGCTTGAGTCCTCGAGGATAGTCCAAAACTAATCATACCTTGAGAGAAGACCACACAGACTCCTTACTAAACAAGGCACATCTAAGAGATTACGACCCATTTGACTCTTTAACTTTTAAACACATGAGTGAAGATCGCATGGCTCCTTAACTCTCAAACCACAAACACGTTCTATTAGCTAGATAGCCACACAAATCATATACATATAGAATTCATCATTTCATATCAAATCACCACACACACATATATATATATATATATATATATATATATATATATATATATATATATAAATGACACGACACGACCCGAAAAATCTTATAATATAAGTGTGATCCGTTTATTACACGACTCGCCCCAAAAAAGCACCAAATCTGATTGCAATATAATAAAAAAAAAATCTTCAATAAAAAGAAAACTAGAGTGTATATTTTTTTTTATATCATTCAATAAAATTACCATAATAACCTTGAAAAAATAAAAAAAAATTATATTTGCGCATTCACGGGACCCGACACGAATATTTTCGTGTTATATTTTTTCAACCCGAACACGACCCATTTATTAAACGGGTTGACCCGAACACGAAAATTTTGTGTCGGGTTCGGGTTGGGTTGGCGGGTCGTGTCTTAAATTGCCACCCCTAACAACAAATAAGGAGTGAAACTCTTAAACTAAGAACTTACCTTTTGTATTGTAGCCTTCCTTCAAAGGTCACTTGTAATGCAAGAAAGCCAATCCAAATTACTTACGAGCCAAAATCGCCTATTTATAGTGTGAGATTGGAATCATTAATACATATCATGCATTAAACATTGAACTAGTAGTCAAAATACCACAATGAACACACTTTAACATACTTACCCCATTATTGATTAGTCAAGGACTAGGGCTTCCAACACTTGATCAATCCAAAGTTTGATCCTCCAACAAAACATCACTTGTTTCCATCCTATATTATCAACCAACAAAAACCAATTCCATTAATGTTTCATTTCAAGTGTCAAAATACCAAAATTCAACACTTTAACCTTTCATCAAAATGATGCTTTGGTTAGTTTCATTGTTTTTTCTCAATTACACAAAATTTCTCATCACGTTTTCTATGTTAATTCAAACCCAATTCAAGTCGAGATCATATAACTCAATTCATCAATAATGCTCACATTATCTTGTTAACCATGAATACTAAATAAAAGTAAGACTTTCTTACCTTATAACTACTTGGAGTGACACATGAAATATATAATTCATTTAGCTTGTCCATATTTTAAGTAATATCCAATGACAAATTGTTCAATGATTAAGTAAATTTACAGTTCTATGACAATTAGAATAATTAATTTCCAAAGCTCATAATGCACCATCTATTATTTATTTAATTAAAAAATTATTACTCTATCTAACAAAATAATTTAAGTTCTATTGAACATTTAAAATTTAAATAAAATTAATCTTTTCATTGTTACTTAAGTTTTTTTCCATAATATATAAAATATTATATATATAAACATATTTTATATTAACTTATCAGTATAAATAAGTTGAAATATATTATTATAAAAATTTATTCAAATTTAATTAAATAAAATTATTAAATATTTTTTCACTAAACCTCCTTGAATTGAGATTAAAAGACAATAGTATTCGTAAATAAATAAAATAATAGTTAAAGAACACCTTATTAAAACATTTTTATTTTTTCCTATTTAAAAATAATATTTGTACTAAAATTTGATTTTAATAATTTATTAAAAAAGTATTGTAATATCCCAGGAAAATAATAGTAATTTATAATACAATATATTAATAATAGTAATAAATTATAAATTAGTAATAATAATAATGGATAATAAATTGTGATTATTATGCTTTAATGTTTGATTATTTGATTGGTAATGTTTGATTGGATTAGGATGAGTCAACAAACATAAATTGTTTAGATATGATGATTCAACAAACATAAATTATTTAGATATGATGATTCAACAAACAAAAATTATTTAGATATGATGAGTCAACAAACATAAATTGTTTAGATATGATGATTCAACAAACATAAATTGTTTAGATAAGATGAGTCAACAAACATAAATTATTTAGATATGATGAGTCAACAAACATAAATTGTTTAGATATGATGAGTCAGTAATGTATAAGCCCAAAACTTCAACTATAAATAGAGGCCTAGCCTAACCAAACCAATTCACTCTTCAACATTTCTCCTCTATCTCTCTTCTCACTCCAAAAAAAAAGTTTATTTTAATTATTTTCAATTTTTATATTTTTCTGATTATCAATCGGTTCTCTGCCCCAAATTTTCCCTTTAGAAGTTAGCGAAAACGAAGACCAGGTAATCCTAATCCCTAGGTATTTTTAGATTATATTTTTTGTGAAATCTGGCATGTGTAATCCTAATCCCTAGGTATTTTTAGGTTATATTTTATGTGAAATTTGGTATGTGTAATCCTAATCCCTAGGTATTTTTTTTATATATTATATTTTATGTGAAATTTGGTATGTGTAATCCTAATCCCTAGGTATTTTTAGGTTATATTTTATGTGAAATTTGGTAAGTGTAATCCTAATCCCTAGGTATTTTTAGATTATATTTTATGTGAAATTTGGTAGGTGTAATCCTAATCCCTATAGAGTCAAGGGTTAGCTTTATATGAATTTTTGATGTAATCTCAATGCTTATGGCACTATAGTTATATTTCCTATTAAATTTATTAGATGTGAATATTTGAATTTTTCTTTGGAAACTCTTGATATGATGATTGAATTTGGGTTTTTCTATGATAGATGTTGAATATTAAAATTATGATATTATTGAAAGATTGAACTTGGAAATTATGATATTATCGAAAGGTTGAATTTAGAAATTACACTCTTGATTGAATTGATGTGAAATCATGAAAACTATTTGTGATAAGATTGAATTGATTGTAATAAATAATAGTGGGAAGATAGCTTTGGGATGGTACCTCCCAAAGTGATGAACACAACCCTTGGGCTTTATGCCTCCGATATATTTATACGATGTGAACAGAGAATATCCGTTCTTCTCAAAGTGGTATCTGGCAGGGTTTCCCGGGATACTAGTAGCAACTTTGGGAAGAGGTGTCTGGCAGGATATCCGGGACACTAGGAAGATGTGAATTGATTATGGCCAATGTGATTTGTTTGTGACTGGCAGGGTTTCCCGGGTCACAGGGTAGACTGGCAGGGTTTCCCGGGTCTACCATGGTTCTCTTCCCACTACTCCACTAAATAAACTTAATAAAGATTATGAATGAAATTTGATCGATGTGAATATATGTTGAAGCTGATAATTTGATGTGATTATAATTAAGAATATATATGATAAATATTATATTGATATTTGATTTAATTAATGTGGAATTGATTTATCAAATTTGATTATATATATTTGATTTAATTTGTTATTAATTACATTAATTGTATTATGATTGGGATTACCAGCTTTGCTGACTTTTATGTTTGTTTGACTGCAATGATCCTGCTGGGATGCGGGGGAGCAGATTTTCAGTGAAGCGGATTGTAAAGGATGGGGCTAGCTGTGGGCAGTGAGGATCACAAAGCAGACTTTTCTGGCTAGTTTATGAGATTTAAATAAATGCATAATACATATTTCCTTTATTTAAACTTTAGTTTTAGTTTTGTTTTAATGTAATAAAGTTAGCCTTGCGCTTGACAACAGTACAAGCGCGGCGGTAACACTTCCCAAATTTGATTATTTTGAACTTCCGCTGTTATTTATAAAAATTATTGAATTTATTTATGCTATTATAAATTGTTATAATTTGGGGTGTTACAAAATGGTATCAGAGCCCTTGGTCCTTGGTGGCGGCTAGGGTTTGCTTTTGATACTGACTCGAAGGATCAAAGATCCCTGAGTTAAATAAATACAAAAAAGGAAATAAAATAATAGGACATAATATAAATAAATAAATCGAGAGAGGTGGGTAGTAAAGGGGTTATTTTTCTTGTCCTTTAATTATGATTTATGTTTTTGAAATTTTGATGATTATATGTTTGGAATTATTTTGTGATTTAAAATTATTATTGATATTATTCTTTAATTTTTTTTTATACGCTATCTTTAGTAACTCGTTCTTATTTTAATAAAAGTAATTAGCTTTCTTTTAGAATTGTTCTTGAATTGATTAAGTTTTTCTAGCAAATGAAAGATGATATATGCAATAAAAGTTTCTATTTGTTTAAAGAAGATATTCAGTTTCGAAATTTTTTTTTTTTCTTTTAACTTGGTTAAAGTTAACAATTCATTAATTTGTAGTATTTTAAATTCATTGCATCATATGTGTTCTTGTTTTCTTAATTATGCATTACTCTTGGTTGTTTGCTTATTTTTTTTTAAGGGGGTTTCAAAAAAAATAAAAAAAAAAAAATAAATATATAAGTTTCGAGGACGAAACTTCTTTAAAGGAGGATAGAATGTAATACCCCATATTTTTATTAACTTTAACCTTATGCCTTTAGTTAATTGAGAAACTCAAACTTTTAAGTTTCGAGGACGAAATTTCTTTTAAGGAGGGTAGAATGTAATATCCCAGGAAAATAATAATAATTTATAATACAATATATTAATAATAGTAATAAATTATAAATTATAAATTAGTAATAATAATAATGGATGATAAATTGTGATTATTATGCTTTAATGTTTGATTATTTGATTGGTAATGTTTGATTGGATTAGGATGAGTCAACAAACATAAATTGTTTAGATATGATGATTCAACAAACATAAATTATTTAGATATGATGATTCAACAAACAAAAATTATTTAGATATGATGAGTCAACAAACATAAATTGTTTAGATATGATGATTCAACAAACATAAATTGTTTAGATAAGATGAGTCAACAAACATAAATTATTTAGATATGATGAGTCAACAAACATAAATTGTTTAGATATGATGAGTCAGTAATGTATAAGCCCAAAACTTCAACTATAAATAGAGGCCTAGCCTAACCAAACCAATTCACTCTTCAACATTTCTCCTCTATCTCTCTTCTCACTCCAAAAAAAAAGTTTATTTTAATTATTTTCAATTTTTATATTTTTCTGATTATCAATCGGTTCTCTGCCCAAATTTTCCCTTTAGAAGTTAGCGAAAACGAAGACCAGGTAATCCTAATCCCTAGGTATTTTTAGATTATATTTTTTGTGAAATCTGGCATGTGTAATCCTAATCCCTAGGTATTTTTAGGTTATATTTTATGTGAAATTTGGTATGTGTAATCCTAATCCCTAGGTATTTTTTTTATATATTATATTTTATGTGAAATTTGGTATGTGTAATCCTAATCCCTAGGTATTTTTAGGTTATATTTTATGTGAAATTTGGTAAGTGTAATCCTAATCCCTAGGTATTTTTAGATTATATTTTATGTGAAATTTGGTAGGTGTAATCCTAATCCCTATAGAGTCAAGGGTTAGCTTTATATGAATTTTTGATGTAATCTCAATGCTTATGGCACTATAGTTATATTTCCTATTAAATTTATTAGATGTGAATATTTGAATTTTTCTTTGGAAACTCTTGATATGATGATTGAATTTGGGTTTTTCTATGATAGATGTTGAATATTAAAATTATGATATTATTGAAAGATTGAACTTGGAAATTATGATATTATCGAAAGGTTGAATTTAGAAATTACACTCTTGATTGAATTGATGTGAAATCATGAAAACTATTTGTGATAAGATTGAATTGATTGTAATAAATAATAGTGGGAAGATAGCTTTGGGATGGTACCTCCCAAAGTGATGAACACAACCCTTGGGCTTTATGCCTCCGATATATTTATACGATGTGAACAGAGAATATCCGTTCTTCTCAAAGTGGTATCTGGCAGGGTTTCCCGGGATACTAGTAGCAACTTTGGGAAGAGGTGTCTGGCAGGATATCCGGGACACTAGGAAGATGTGAATTGATTATGGCCAATGTGATTTGTTTGTGACTGGCAGGGTTTCCCGGGTCACAGGGTAGACTGGCAGGGTTTCCCGGGTCTACCATGGTTCTCTTCCCACTACTCCACTAAATAAACTTAATAAAGATTATGAATGAAATTTGATCGATGTGAATATATGTTGAAGCTGATAATTTGATGTGATTATAATTAAGAATATATATGATAAATATTATATTGATATTTGATTTAATTAATGTGGAATTGATTTATCAAATTTGATTATATATATTTGATTTAATTTGTTATTAATTACATTAATTGTATTATGATTGGGATTACCAGCTTTGCTGACTTTTATGTTTGTTTGACTGCAATGATCCTGCTGGGATGCGGGGGAGCAGATTTTCAGTGAAGCGGATTGTAAAGGATGGGGCTAGCTGTGGGCAGTGAGGATCACAAAGCAGACTTTTCTGGCTAGTTTATGAGATTTAAATAAATGCATAATACATATTTCCTTTATTTAAACTTTAGTTTTAGTTTTGTTTTAATGTAATAAAGTTAGCCTTGCGCTTGACAACAGTACAAGCGCGGCGGTAACACTTCCCAAATTTGATTATTTTGAACTTTCAATTTCTATTTTTAATTTTTTTTTAGAAAATTAATTTTAGAAAGTATAGTATTTTGTAGAAGTTAAAAAATGATTTAAAAAAAAGAAATAAAAGGTCAGGAAAAAAAATATAAAAATTCGTGAAAATATCATAATAACAACTTTAATGAATAACAGTTATAATATTACATATAGACAAATTAGGGTACCAGTTAATTTTTTTTTTTTAATGATTTGAAAAAGTAAAAATAAATAAATAAAGGAAAATAGAAAAGAAAACCAGTGGGTTAGCGTCGCCGCAAGCATAGTGGTGAAAAGAGAAACCCTTGGTTAGAGATGGTGAGCCAACGGCAGCGACTTGCTCGAAAGCGATTGAAATCAGAGCAGCCTGAACTGTTCCCCAAACCAGAACCCACTCCCCCTAAAGACCCTGAAAAGAAGAAGAAGAAGAAGAAGATAAAGAAGAAAACGAATGTGTTGAAGCCCAAACAACAAGGGTTTAAAACTAATTCGAGAAAACACCCTCTTAGAGTTCCTGGTATGAAGCCCGGTGACACCTGTTTTATCTGCAACTCCATTGACCATATTGCTAAGCTCTGTCCCCAAAAATCTGAATGGGAAAAGAACAAGGTAACACCCCTCACAATGTTTTGTCACTGAAATTATCATAAACAGTTCTCTAAACCATGATAATGCAATTATGTAATTGCAGATATGTTTGCGGTGTCGAAGACGTGGTCATAGAGCCAAGAACTGCCCTGAGGTGCAAGATGGCACCAACGATGCCAAGTATTGCTATAATTGTGGTGGAACTGGGCACTCACTTTCAAATTGTCTTCATCCTCTTCAAGAAGGTTTCTTAATATAAATGCATATTTTTTGTTTAAGGATCTATTAATCTCATGTAATGGACATAAGATTATGGGGTCCACTATTTTTAAAAAAGTAAAAAAAAAATAGTTGACCTTATTATTTTGTCTATGTTGCATAAGATAAACCTCAGATAATTATTTCTTTTTTTATATGCTTTTCATGATGTGTTTGGGTTTATATAAATGAATCCTGAAAAGGTTAAAACCTGATTAGTTAGGTATGTCATAGGATGAATTTTGTTAGTTTTAGAGTTTTTAGTTGAATTTTGAAATTTATATAAAGCAGTTCATCACACTGATTTCTAATTATTTTTTTTTTTTTCCGGATCCCACCCGGGCTATTTCTACCATACAGTTTGTTAGACACACAATATAAAATATAAAACCATTTATTTGCATTCACCTAACAGAATAAGCTTTTGGAATATTTGGTTCGTGACACGGATGATGGTTATTAATGGTACATACTAGAGATTACTAAATTTGATTTTATCTTTGGCTTTGAATCTATTTGTGTGAAACTTTTCAAGGAGAGATTAGTTGTTTTTTAAGTTTACCTTGAGATTAAATGGTGACATGACACTCATTGAATGGATATTATTATTTAATTTGTAGACCTTTCTCATAGATCATATGATATCTGCAAAGACACGTTTTTACTGTTTAATCTACACGCACACTGATAACAAGATTATGGGATGAAAACATTTTATTCTTTGTTAGAAATGCATATGGTGCTCAAATGTTTTTTAAACGAAGTGAAAGCTCACTCTGTAGTAAGTAGTAACTTTTACCCATTTCTTCTCTAGGTAAGGGCGTTGTGGATACTATCATTCATGACCCTTGCCTTGAGGTTTCAGGATCATGACTTATTTGTTTTTTTCTTAAGAGTCTAGATTAATATGGAATTTTAAATTTCTTTATTGAGAATTACATGTTTATTCTTAAAGATTTAGTTGGGAGTGTGCTTATGCATTTATGTTCTTATTATTATATTAACTGGTACTACTAAAAAAATTGCTGTCGAAGACTTGATGTCATTTTAAAGAATATGCGTTTCATGTAAAATATAAGATTTGTTTCAGTTAACATCTTTTCTCCTGATAATGGGAGATCACTTGCATTTTCTGTATAATAGGAGAGATGGCTTTTTTAATTTGGTCCTCTAGTAAAACTGAATCTTTATATTAAATATGGCCATCAATTCTTCCCAGAATTTATAATCTTGTTGCTTAGTGTATAATTGTATATCTCTGTTGCTGGTTAGATTAGCTGCTTTTGTGAATGAAATGCATGAAGTTCTGTAGCAAATTATGGGATTAGCTCTAATAATTGTATATCCTAGTTGTTGGTTTTTTAGTTTTTAATACACTTATTACTTTTTTGGCAATTATTTAAGCTTGTAAATATACCTCTTGGGTTGGGGCTGTTATGTGTTCTGCCTTTAATAAAATCTCACTTTCTCAATTTTGTTTCTGGTTGCATGCTTATGAATCCTTTAATTTGTTTTCTCATTATATAGAGGTTTCATTGGTGATGCAGGAGGGACGAAGTTTGCTGAGTGCTTTGTCTGTAATCAACGTGGACATTTGAGTAAAAACTGCCCTCAAAATGCTCATGGCATTTACCCAAAGGTATTATTATTTCCCTTTATGGAGGACCTTGTCAAAATTCAAATATATAATTATGTTAGTTGAATCAATAAAACTTGTCCCTTGTAAGCTGTGTCTAATCTGTTGCAACTATTTATTTATACTAGGGTGGTTGTTGTAAAATATGTGGTGGTGTGACACATTTGGCAAAGGATTGTCCTGACAAAGGGAAGATGGGATCTATTGCTGCTAACGGGCCTTTTGATAGATGTAAGCTTTTTTGGAAGAAGCTAGTTGATTTTCTGCTAGTGTATTTCTGGTTTTAATATCAAGTGCTGCATTTTTGTTTAGACTGTGTGGCATCTATGTTTCCTTTATTTGCTTATCTAAACCTTTGGCTGATATTATTCCTGTTTTTCTGATATTAAGCTGCAGCTAGATGCCTAGATCCAATTTCTGACCATTTTTGTCAACTAAATGCAAGTAGAACAGTTGCACTTGCTCCAAAATTAGTTATATTTTTGCTCTGAAATATTTTGCTTCTAAAATAGGAACTATCGAGTCATGGATATCATGAAGTAGCTAAGTGAAATTGATAAGGGTTCTTAATATCAGAGAAATTTGAGATTATACAAGTTTGGTGGTGGCAGACTGATAGATTATGCTTGATTTCAAATCACAAATGTTAAAATCTACTCTTTAAATGTAGGACATTGGGGGAAATGATTTGTCAGTGGTTATAGGCTTGAAACTTGATAGTCATGAGGACATGGCTAATCGAACCTTCTAACTTGATCTTAATTTATTTTATCTAACTTGTTTAAGTGTGCAGTGTTCTTATTCAAAATGATCAATGTCTTTGTTAAAATCCTTGTTTGAGATCTCAACTGTGAAGAGATGTTGTTGTAAGTTGTGACAAAGGGGAGTAATATGGATTGCTGTTAAATGTTTGAACCCATGCCAAACACAGGTTGAAATCTTTTCATAGAAAGGAATGTTCATCATAGAAATCGAAAATGAACTCAAAGTTTTGGGGTGAAGTATGTACTTTAATTGTAACTTCTTGCAGGTGATCTGTGGTCTCTTTTGCATCAGCCTGCGCTCTTTCTGTATATCGCCAATTCAATTGCATTCTGTTATGATTTATTGGATTGCTAAGTATTTATAGTCTTCGGAAAGAAAGGTGCTTATATTAAATATGGCTGACATCTCCATTCTTTGTTGTCAGCAATAAGAAATGAAGAGAGGCCCAGGGGTCAGGTTACCAAATTTATAAGCGGAGACGATAGTGAGGATGACTTCATGACAGAAGACATAAATAGTGGCGACAAGAACAAGTCCTCAAAGTCAAAAGATGGCCATGTAAAACCAAAGAAGAAGGGACCTAAAGTTGTGAACTTTATCTAAGGATGGTTAAATCTTAATGTATTGTGTGGATGTTGGTTTCCACCCGCCATTTTCTTTATTCTTCTATACTAGGCCCCCACTATTCGTTGCAATCTGCAGAATCTCTTCCAGAATGAATGTAATCGCTTCTGCAAGTCTTGGGTTGCCTAAAATTTTGGAGCATTGACATGAAAACTAAAAGTATTGCATCCTGTTGCTTATTATTATTAATTATACGGTGCTTTCATAAAGCAAACTAAAAACATTTTTTTGGGTGCAATTGCTAGTTTGCTAACTGTCTTTGTTGTTGATTTATTGAGGATCACTTTTGTTGCTACAAGAACTTTGCCAAACTGTTATTTCCTACAAGTACTCTTGTTGCTACAATTGCTATTAATGATTTACCTCAAAAATGTTATCTCCAGCAGACTTAGTCATTGACTAGTTATCTCCGGCAGACTTAGACTACCCATTGACTCGGTTGAAGTACTGGATTAATAGTTATTGGGTCAACCGGTATGTAATTGATTTAACTGTATGAATTAAATATATATATTAAAATAAACAAATATAAAATTAGAAGAATTATAGCTAATAATTAAAATTGGTTTAATAGTAAGTGCTATTCATTATAATACATATGATCTAGGTTTGAATGTTATTTGTGATATTTTTCAAGTATTTTGCTCAAAATATTACAAAACCAATATTTTTTTTTTTAAAATTGATACTAATTTAATATTGGTTTAGGACCTATTCACCGATTTCATATCGGGTTTAATGTATGCTCGGTCCATTATCTAAATTAGATCGGTTGAGGATCCGGTTTACTAATCAATCGATCGGGTTGGGTTAGTTGACCTCCAATGACAAGTAATTTGCAAAGTGCCAAACAAACTTTTGGTGCTCATAAATATGGCTTTTTGACCATTGTGCCCATAATTCAATTAAAAAATTATCATTTTGCCCATGTTCCAAAACATTTCACATATCTACCCTTGTTTGATCGTTAGCCGAGCTATATACTTGAGTATATTGTGTGGAACAGTAAATATTCAAGTAAAGGACTCTGATACTCGAGTATTGTTCGTCATCTGGGTTTTTATTAACATTTACTCGAGTACAGTACAGATACTCGAGCATGGCACCATATACTTGAGTATATAGGTCCTGTACTCGAGTAAATGATGACCAAATCCCCTACGTGAATTTGCCAAAGTGTAGCTATCAAAAAGTTATATGGAATAAAAATGAAGCACCTGATTTGGACATTTGAGTCAAAAGTTATAGCCTTATAAAAGTTTTAAGATTAAATTTTTTTCTATGAGATTTTTTGGATTAAAAAGTTTGTATAAAGTCATATACTCATAATATTGGACTTGACTCGGTGACCTAAATATGAGTTTTTTGGGTATTACAAACCCTATTTGCATAAGAATTTTTTTGAAGATTTTATTGTAAAACTTCGTATGGGATTTAGTCCAAAAAATGCTACTGTGTGCCCCGTTTGACATATTTTTATCTTTGTGAATGATGTTATTTAAATTTTTATTTTCAACACTATCAAATGATCTTTCGAAAATTTGCAACGTATAGCTCTCGAAGGGTTATGTGGAATAAAAAAAACACCTGATTCGGACACTCAAGTCAAAAGTTATGGTCTTCCGAAATTAGGTTGAATTTTTTTTCACGAGAGTTTTTTGATATGAGGAGGAGCTTTGTGTGTATCACAAAACCTATTTGCATTACAAAAATTTGAAAATTTTACGATAAACTTCGGAAGGTTATAACTTTTGACTCTAGTGTTTTAATCAGATGCTTTTTTTTATTTCACATAACTTTTCGAAAGCTACGTGTTGGCAAATTCTCATATGGGATTTGGTCATTATATATTCGAGTATACGGTGCCATACTCGAGTATCAAGATCTGTACTCGAGTATAAACTCATGACATTTAATTTACTCGAGTATATTAGTTACGTACTTGAGTACGAAGGACAATCAATGGTTAATTAGGGACATATTGATTTTATATTTTAAAAAATATTATATTTTTTAAATAATTTAGAAACAGGGGCAAAGTGATATTTTTTAATTTTAATTAGGAGCACAATAATAAAAAAAAGCCCATAAACACGCTAAATTCATGAATTCAAAAAAAGACATAAATACTTATATGTTCATTACATCAACGAAAATTTATTTTATATTAATATTAGTGAGGAGGATTCATTTATCATCAAAAAGTTTTACTAACTTCTTATCATTAAATTTTAATGGTTGATTTCTGCCGATTAACGTTTAATTTATTAGGTCATATTTATTAATTAATTTTTAATTTTTAATAAATTATAATTATTAAATTCACTGAAATTAAGATTAAAATTAAAATTTGATCGTAATAAATTGTGGAAATTCCTCAATATTAATAAAATGAAGAAATTATAGCAACCATTATGGATGGGCTTGTAACTTGTAAGTAGTGAAAAAAAAGGCTCATAAACCTTTCACCAAAAAAAAAAAAACGCTCATAAACCCTAATTTCCCTGAGTTGCAGCAGTTCAGTAGCTTCGTCGCAACCACTGGCATGGCAAGTTTTGTGCGTGGCCTCCACAGATTTTGAATTCATCAAATCAATCGAGGAAGATGGAGAGCGAGTTTCCTGATGGGGAGAGGCGCAGAGAGGAGAATCCCGATGAAGCCTTTGCTTCTCCGGAACAGAGTAGTAAGAAGAAGAGGAGAAAGAAGAAAAACAAGGAAAAGGGTGCACATTCAATTGAACTGCCTCAGGTATGTCATAAACATGAACTTCCTCTTGCAATTCCAATAGTTTCGGAAAAGGATAAATTGTTAGAACATCAATCGAATAAAACTATCTCAACTACTCGCTGTGTCTGATCCAACACCCCAGGAAAGGAATAATGTTCTTCTGCCCCAAGTGGCAGAGAAACTTCTAGAACCCCAGATTATGATGGGAAAGAGAGAAGAATCGCGTGACGCTAATGTAGAGCATCCTGAACTACTCTCTGTACCTGCTCCAACACCCACACAAGATACTCCCCAGAAAAGGAAGTGGGAAAAGAAAAAGAAGAATGTGCTCAAGCCCCAAGGGGCTGAACCAGAACCAGAACCAAAGGAACCCTATAATGCAGAGAACCATCAACTGTGCTCCCAAGTAGACCCAAAACTGAAGAATAATGAGGAAAAAGGAACAGAAGCAACTGAAGCTAATGTAGAACACCCTGAACTCCTCTCTTTATCCGATCCAATAACACCAAAAGATACTCCAAAGAAAAGGAAGTGGGAGAAGAAAAAGAAGAATGTGCTCAAGCCCCAAGAAAAAGAAGTGGGAGCAGAACCAACTGAAGCTATTGTAGAGCACCCTCAAGTCTGCTCTAAACCTGAATCAGCAATCCCAGTAGATACAGCAACCCCAAAAAACCCAGAAAAGAAAGAATCAATTGAAACTGGCCCTAAACATGAACCGGCAATCCCAAAAAATGGTGAAGAACCAACTGAAGCTAATGTAGAGCTCCCTGAACTCCTCTCTTTACCTGCTCCAACACCCCCAAATGATACTCCCCGGAAAAGGAAGTGGGAGAGGAAAAAGAAGAATGTGCACAAGCCCCAACCGCAGGAACCTGATAATGCAGAGCACCATCAACTATGCTGCCCAGTAGACCCAAAACTAGAGAATGAGAAGGAAAAAGAAACAGAACCAACTGAAGCTAATGTAAAGAACCCTGAACAACTCTCTTTATCTACTCCAACACCCCTAAGAGATGCTCCCCAGAAAAGGAAGTGGGAGAAGAAAAAGAAGAATGTGCTCAAGCCCCAAGAACCACAGGAACCGAATAACCCATTACATTTGCAGATCCAACCAGACCCAGCAATCCCAATATGCCATAAACCAGAATCCCTGATAGACCAAGTTATCCCAATAGACCAAAAAATCCCAGTAGACCCAGCAATGCCAATAGATCCAGCACTCTTAGTATGCCCTAAACCAGCACCACTAATTGGTCAACCTATCCCAGTAGATCCCACAATCCCAATAGACACTGAACAGAAGATGAAGAGAAAGAAGAGGAGGAAGAGTGAGATAGGTGGGGCAGAAAACAATGTTCAGAATACTGAACCGCCTGAAACTCCGATTCAGACATCTATATGCTGTATTGCAGCACCCTCAATAGACCCAACAATCCCAATGGACAATCACCCTGCAATCCTAGTAAACCCTTCAATCCCAACAGACCCAGAACAGAAGAAGTCAAAGAAAAAGAGGAAGAAGAAAAGGAAGAGTGTGCTCAAAAGTGAATGGGCAGAACCCAATGAATGCAATGGCAAGCCACCTGAAATCCTAGTTCAGAGATCTATATGCCCTACAGCAGCACCCTCAATAGACCAAATGATCCCAATAGAACCAGTTCCCCCAATAGACCCAGCAAACCTAATAGACAAAGCAACCCCAATAGATCCAGAACAGAAGACGACGAAGAAAAAGGGGAAGAAGAAAAGGAAAAGTGCACGACGGTTAGAATCCGACAAACACAATGCTGATCCAACTGCTGAAACCCCAGTTCAGAGAATTAAAGGACTCACAGTCGCTAAAGTTCCTTTTAAATGGGTTGGTGAAAGTTCTATGGTATGTAACTAGATCAATAGATTTAGTTTCAGTAATAATCATTAGCAGTTCCTGGAAAGATGCTATTTTTATACTTTCAGATTGATACAAATATTCAATTAGAATTAGCTCATTGTAGTGGATATATGGTAATTTGTTATTTCCAGGGCAAATGCAATGCTGAGCCACGTGCTAAAACCCCTGTTCAGAAAACTGCAGGACTCACGGTCACTAAAGCTCCCTTTAAACAGCATGATGAAAGTTCTATGGTATGTAATGGGATTCATGAATTTAGTTTCAGTAGTTGTATTTTATGTTGCTCTAGCCTGAAATAATTTTAAGCTGTTCCTAAAGAATGATCCCCCCCCCCCCCCCCCTTCCCCCACTTTTTGAAATTGATACAGTTAGAATTAATTAGCCTATTGTAGTATATAAATGGTAACTTGGTGTTTCCAGAAATGTCATGCATGCCGACAGCCTGGTCACAAATTCCAACACTGCCCAAGGCTGAAATGTCTCTCCAAGGATGAGGAAGTTTGCTTCTTTTGTGGGGAAATTGGGCACTCACTTGGAAAATGCTCAGTGTCTCAAGCAGGTGAGCTAAAAATTTTATGCTTCTCATGAAGCGCTCATATTTTCTTTTTGAATATGAGAACCGTATCAAAGTTTGTTTTATGTTGCATGAACATTGTTAAATTTTACAGTTTTTGATTGAAATTTACTAGCGTCAATCTGAGTCGAAAGTATATATGCTTTCTTGAACTTAATTCATAACTTTAATAACTTGTTATTGTTGGGAATTGGTGATATCTTATCATAGTAATAAATAATTTTAGTTTGCACCATTAGCTGAGTTTTTTAGCCATTCTCTAAGAATAAATACCTTATTAAAGATGTTTAGTATTTGGTGTAGCTGGGGAATATGCATTCTATCTTTGACCTTATGATATACTTGCGCGGAGCTTGTATGAAAGAGGTGATAATATTATCAAGTGTGTGTGTGTGTGTGTTTAATTTTATAATGATTTTATAGTTAAATAATACTACAATAATCTATTGTTTCTTCCATTGTAGTCTTGTTTTACAGAATAATATAATTTTCTAGGAAGATTGGTTCTTTGTGCTTCATAGTTCATACAAGCACCCTATTTCTAATGAATCTTTTTATCTTTGAGGTAAATATATAGTGATTCATGTTTAGAACTTATCGTGGCAATAAAAGCTCACTTGACTTTAGCTTTTGGTTGTTTCTTCTAGGAAAGTGTTTTTTGTATAAATTGTATGCCTCTTGTTTTGGTCATATTTTGACTTTGTTGGTATATTATTCCGAAAAATTTGATTCTGAGAGAGATAGTATTAGATATATGGGTTTAGTTTCTTTTAATATGCCTGTTTGCATGGGATATTTCCCTCATTTAAGTTTGTTACAATTCTGTTACATGGGTTAGCTTCTTTGTATTCTGTTAGTTTGTTGCTTGTTAGTTTGTTAGTCCTTCACTCTATATAATGATAGAGTGCTCTCTGTAATTGATTGATAGAATAATACAAAACCTTTCTTTCTCTCTCTCTTCTCTCTTCCTCTCTCTCACTCGTCTATGACTTCTCTCAAGAACTCAAAGATGGTATCAGAGCCCTCTTTCTGAGGGCCTGATCCATTGGTGTGCTCTACCATGTCTTCCGCATCGAACAACACTTCAACAGAGAACAATATTCCAGCCTCTTCTAGATCGAACAGAGATTCAACGCAAATGGAGAATCGCTCACCACTTCTTTTCAATCATCAGATCACTGTGAAGCTCGCTGAAAACAACTATTTGTTCTGGAATCAAATAGTCGAACCTATTATCACCTCACATCAACTCCATCGTCATCTGGTTAATCCAAAGATTCCTCTACAATTTTTGTCTGATGAAGATCGTGCGAATGAGATCCAGAATCCAGAGTATATACAATGGATTACTCAAGATTCGATGTTGTTGTCTTGGCTTCTATCAACAATCTCCGAATCTGTTGTTAATGAGATTCTTGGAGTCAAATATGCGTATGAAGCTTGGGACAAAATACACAAGCTCTTTCATGGAATAATGAAGTCTAGATCTCGTCAGTTGCGTTCGGAATTAAGAACCATAAGGAAAGGGAACAGATCTGCAAAAGAATACTTGTCTCGAATCAAAAGCCTATGTGATTCGCTAAAGGCTATAGGTAATCCGGTCACGAATGAAGATAGAACAGATTACATACTGGAAGGTCTTCCAGTCGAGTACAATGCCTTTGTGACAACTGTTCATGGAAGAGAAAATCCTTACTCTATTGAGGGTTTAGCTATAGAGTTAATGACACATGAACAAATGCTATTGAAGCAGAGTGAATCTCTTATTGACTCTGTCACTGTAAACGTTGCTCAAAAACAGAACAACACGTCTGAAACAACTCCTCTGTTTGCCCCTGTTTTAGCGAATCAAGAACAGAGCACTGGTAAGGTCTCTGAACAGCATGCTTTTGTCAATAATCTTCGTTCTAATGACTTCAACAGAGGACGAGGACGATATATTGGAAGAAATAATAGAGGTCGAAGCCGTGGAAATAGACAAAATGTCTATTGTCAGCTCTGTTACAGATACGGTCACGATGTGAGGTCTTGCTGGCATCGTTTTGATGAAGACTTCACACCCACACTTCCACCTCCACAGAGCTCTTCGAATGGTCAATTTTTTGCTCAGAATCAGACTCCACAAGTTCAACAGAGAAGTTATCAATATATTCGACCTGAATATCAGTATGTTCGTCCAGCCATTTCTGCACCTCAAGCTATGATGACCGTTCAACCAGGGTTGCTTCCAACTCCTGCTTCTTCTCCAGCTATTGAATGGTATCCAGACTCAGGTGCTTCACATCATGTTACTTCAAACCCAATGAACTTGATTCAGAGTCAACAACTAAGTGGTTCTGATCAGGTCATCATTGGTAATGGGCAAGGTTTGAACATTAGAGCAATTGGATCTTCAAGTTTTCTGTCACCTTGTGATTCTAACACAAGTTTGCATCTTAAAAATCTTTTGTTAGTTCCTTCCATTATGAAAAATCTTATGAGTGTCAGTCAATTTGCCAAAGACAATTGTGTTTATTTTGAATTTCATCCCAACGTTTGTTTTGTCAAATCACAGGTGTCTCATAACATCCTTCTTCGTGGAGTGCTTGGAGATGATGGTTTGTACAAATTCTCAGACATCTCTCTTCCTTTGACGTCTGCTCCTTCCAGTCAATTGTCTTCAACTTCTGCTGCCTTTTCACAATGTAATCATGTTCATAGTGTCAATAAAATGGACAGTCACACTGGTCAGTCGTGTAATAGTGATAGACAGTCATGTATGTCTTCTGATTCTGCATTTTTCCTATGGCATTGTCGTTTGGGGCATCCTAATCATGTAACATTGACTAAGGTGCTTCACTCTTGTAACATTCCTGCTTCAAATAAAATTGTCAGTGAATTTTGTTCCTCTTGTTGTCTTGGTAAGGCTCATAGACTCCCCTCATATCCCTCTCTGTCTCAATATGATACTCCTTTTACTCTTCTTTATTGTGACCTTTGGGGACCAGCTCCTTTTACATCAACCATGGGATACACTTATTACTTGTCTATTGTTGATGCCCATACCAGATACACTTGGATTTATTTACTGAAACAAAAATCAGATGCTTTCTCTACGTTTAAGCAATTTCATTCATTGGTAACAAATCAATTTCAGTTACCTATTAAGGCTTTACAAACCGATTGGGGTGGGGAATTCCGATCCTTTACTGATTATCTTAAACTTCATGGAATTGCCCATAGAGTTGCATGCTCACACACTCATCATCAAAATGGTGTTGTTGAACGTAAACATCGTCATATTGTTGAAACTGGTTTGACATTACTATCCCATGCTTCTTTACCACTAAAGTTCTGGGATTATGCTTTTCTTTCAGCAGTATATTTAATAAACAGATTACCCACTGCATCTCTACATTTTGATGTACCTTACACAAAGTTGTTTAAGCAAAAACCAAACTATCAGTTTCTTAAAACCTTTGGGTGTGCCTGTTTTCCCTTTTTGAGGCCATACAACAGATACAAACTTGAATTTCGCTCTCAAGAGTGTTTATTTCTTGGCTACTCCACAAGTCACAAAGGTTATGTCTGTTTAAGTAAAGAAGGTAGAGTCTATGTTTCCAAGGATGTTTTATTCAATGAATATAAATTTCCTTATCATTCTTGGACTGACACAAATATTAGTCCTATTCCTCCAATCATTCCAGTTTCTGCTCATATTCCTCTTGTCTCCTCTCCTTGTTCTACTACCACCCAAATTAGTCCTACTTTGTCACCTATTCAGTCTCACTCATCTCCCTTGAGCTCTCCTTTGCATTCCACCTCACAATCTGATTCTTCTTCCTCTTGTCACAGCCCTCTTCCTGTTCAAACTGTTCAGTCCTCTCCTGGTCTCTCTTCTTCTTCCTCCTCTTCTTCCTTTGTCTCTGAATATATTCCTCCTAACTCATTACCAATAATTTCACCTACACACTCTATTCAGACCAGATCCAAGACAGCAGCCAGATCCATTGCTCTTCTTGCTCATATTGAACCTTCTACTGTGAAACAAGCTCTACACAGTCCCCCTTGGTTTGAAGCCATGAAGGCTGAGTATAATGCTTTAATGACTAACAATACTTGGACTCTTGTGACTCTACCTCCTAACAGGAATTCCATTGGCTGTAAGTGGGTGTTTAAAGTTAAAGAAAATCCTGATGGTTCTGTGAATAAATATAAGGCTAGACTTGTGGCTAAGGGATTTCATCAACAAGAAGGCTTTGACTACAATGAAACCTTCTCACCTGTTGTCAGACCTGTCACCATTAGAATAATGCTTACTCTTGCTCTCACTCACTCCTGGTCAATTCGGCAGTTGGATATTAATAATGCTTTTCTTAATGGTGATTTACAAGAAGATGTCTACATGTCTCAGCCTCCTGGGTTTGAAGATTCTGATAAGAGATTGGTTTGCAAGCTAAATAAAGCATTGTATGGGCTTAAACAGGCTCCTAGAGCATGGTTTGATAAGCTAAAAGGTGCATTAGTTCAGTTTGGGTTCAGATCAAGCTGTTGTGACCCTTTTTTGTTTATTTCCAAGACTTCTACTCACTGCACCTACATCCTTGTATATGTTGATGACATCATTGTGACGGGTACTGATGCTTCTTATATTCAGCAACTGATTCAGCAGCTTCATTCTCAGTTTGCATTAAAGGATCTTGGCACTCTTGACTACTTCCTTGGTGTAGAGGTTAAGCCTCATTCTTCTGGTGGCTTGGTGCTGTCCCAGTCTAAGTATTTGCGTGATTTACTTACTAGAGCTGATATGTTTGATGCTAAAGGGATTTCTTCTCCCATGCCTTCACATTGTAAACTCTCACGGTTTGGGTCACACTATTTTTCAGATCCTCATCTATACAGATCAATTGTGGGTGCTCTTCAATATGCAACAATCACTCGCCCTGAGATCAGTTATGCTGTTAATAAGGTCTGCCAATTTATGGGTCAACCTTTAGATGATCACTGGAAAATTGTGAAGAGAATTTTACGATACTTAAAAGGGACTATTACCTACGGCCTTGTTCTTAAAAAGGCGAATCCTCATCTTCCCTTTACCCTCACTGCATACTGTGATGCAGATTGGGCAAGTGATCCTGATGATAGGCGTTCAACTTCAGGGGCAGCACTCTTCTTGGGTCCTAATCTTGTTTCTTGGTGGTCCAAGAAGCAAACTCTTGTAGCAAGGTCCACAACAGAAGCTGAATATCGAAGTTTAGCACTTACTTGTGCTGAAATTTTGTGGATTAAGTCTCTTCTTTGTGAATTACAGGTTTCTTTGGATACTCCTCATGTTTTCTGTGATAATCTTAGCACAGTGGCTCTCTCTCACAATCCTGTTCTGCATGCCCGCACAAAGCACATGGAACTGGATATATTTTTTGTTCGCGAGAAAGTCCTTGCAAATGAGATTATTGTTCATCACATTCCTGCTTCAGATCAGCTGGCAGATACTTTGACAAAGCCTCTTCCCTCTGAACGTTTTGCAAACTTAAGAACCATACTCAGTGTTCTTGACTCGGTGACTCAAGATCCCTGAGTTTGCGGGGGTGTATTAGATATATGGGTGTAGTTTCTTTTAATATACCTGTTTGCATGGGATATTTCCCTCATTTAAGTTTGTTACAATTCTGTTACATGGGTTAGCTTCTTTGTATTCTGTTAGTTTGTTGCTTGTTAGTTTGTTAGTCCTTCACTCTATATAATGATAGAGTGCTCTCTGTAATTGATAGATTCAATAATACAAAACCTTTCTTTCTCTCTCTCTTCTCTCTTCCTCTCTCTCACTCGTCTATGACTTCTCTCAAGAACTCAAAGAGATAGATAAGGGAATTTTGCATTTAAGCCATCTAGGACTATTACTTGTTTCAGAGGTTGATATAGGGTTTTGATGTTATCAATTAGGAGCAATATGGATGATATAAAATATATAAATTGAGAGATGCATGCATGCCTGCATGTATGTGTATGTATTTCGGTGCACTCTTTTTTTAAAAAGATAAATATATGTTAATTTTCTATTTTCTCTCCCAACCTTGGTGTAATTTTACATTGTAAGTTGTAGGAATGGTTTCTTTTATGTCATCCGTTTGTCTAAATTGTTTTTCGACATTAAAGTTTCCCTTCACAAGCATTGTATGTAGCCTTTTCCTTGTATTTTTTTTGGCAAAGAGACTGTTTTCAAGATTCGAATCTTTGACTGTAAGGAGCAATCTTATGACGCTTCATGACTCACCCACAAGGGATTTATTATTCTGATATATTTTTTTTAATATTTTTGTATTTGTTATTTTTTGGCTTTTGTTCATTCTCAGAATTTTAAGGACAATTTCTTATCCTGTGGTTATATTATAATCTTTCCTTCTCATGAATAGAACTTTATCCTTTTATAAAATTAAAAGTATATAAATACTGCAACTCTTTTGAAATAGATTTTTGGTGACTATACTAGTATATTACTCCTTTCGGTAATTCTGGACACACTACCACTTGTCATCATTTGTTGAAATGGCAGAAGAGGGTACTTAATTCCTCCGCGAGGGGCCATAAGTTTGTCCTTTATTACAAAATAATCTTCACATACCTGTAATGGGATTCACTTTGTGTTCTTTTCATCTGGTGTCTCATGATTCAAATTTTTTCATTGGTAAGCAGGGGGAGGAAGGTTTGCTAAGTGCTTATTCTGTTATGCATATGGACACTTCAGCAATAACTGCCCTCAAAATGGCCATGGAATGGATCCAATGGTATTATTATCTATTATTTGGATATTGCATATTGTCATTCTGGCATATTCTTCTGGAGTCTTTGTAACAATGTGGATGATTTTGATTCATTATCCTAATAACATTGTATGCCAAGTACAATTTTTTCTCACAATTTGTATTCCTTAGGTGGTTGCTGCAAATGGATGGGCCTATCAACGAAAGTAAGTCTTTCTACAAGAAACCTGATCTAATTCTCTCTCTTCATATTTTGTTTTTATATTATTTGTATATCATCTATGACATGTAGTTCTCAAAAAATTTCACTGCTGCCAATCCCTTTCTTGTGGCTGTTGAGCTGCAGTTACTTGCATTCAGTCTGCAGTCAAACCTAAAACTTTGCCAAAAGCCCCTAGGAGTATAGATGCACTATGTTTGGTTCCTTTTCTAGCTAGGAAATATTTAATCTGCTCCAAAAGTAGAAATACATTGGAATCTGGTTCTAATATATATACCTATTTTTTAAGTCCTGATACATCTTGAAATATATTATTGAGTTTTGTTGAGTTAGATGTTGTTAATATTTTAGGTTGTGCTTGAGTCTTCCACATAGGATATAGATTACATTGATTTTGCAAAATTAGCATCTACACGGATGCTAATAAGAATCTTTTCTTCAACTATAGAATAGAATATGGGGTAGGATATTCTTACTACCCAGGTTTACCATTCCACTAATCTAATCACCATTGGATTAGAGGAAAAGTTGAATGAAGAGAGAGAAAAAAAAATAACTTTTGAATCCAATGATGATTAAAGTGGTAGTAGAAAAAATGGGTAGTAAGAATATCCTACCCCATAGAATATTAGGGAAGAGGTTTAATCATAGGCTTTATAGTGGTAGAAATGGATAAGCATAGGATATTGTGCAATTGTTCTTCGTTGCTGTTATAGGTTGTTGTTTGAGGTTTCGTCCATTGACGGACATAGTTATAACAAAGGGGACCTGTCCCAGATTTTTAAATGTTTGAACTTTAGGCATATGTTCAAACATGGGGATGGGGTATAAGTTTTCTCTCAGTAACTGGGTCCTCTCTTGTGCAGATAATAAATTCCAAGTTCATATTATTTGCATTGGGTCTAATTTCTTTCAAATGATTTATGGTCTCGATTGCCTTTAATCCTTAGTGATGTCTTTGTTATTCTCATATTTAGGTGCCTTCTGCCATTAGTTTTTTCTGATGTATGTTACTATGCATTCTGTTGATGGGAACGGTGCTCATAACTATAATGTCTGACAACGGTTTGTTCCATTATTTGTAGCATCAGTGGAAGCTGAAGGAAAAAGTCCATTGCCGGGGTTACAAACATGCAAGCAGGGATGGTCTTGGGGATGATCTGATGGTTATGTATCATGTCTGGTAGGCATGGTTTCCCAATTTTGTAGGTTTAAATTCACTGTAAACGGTAATAATATTCGCACACTTTTTTGCGTTTTGATATTGTTAGAGATATGGCTCTGTTTGATTTCTGTTTTGCAAAACAGTTTTTTAGTTTTCAGAACAAAAAAACAAAAAAACTCATTTGGCAAGACTTGTTCTGTAAAAAATGTTTTGAAAATTATAATTATTTTTTTGTTTTTAAAATCAAATTTAGAGAACATGTCTGGAAATTATACGGCAATGTTTGGTAGATAAAATATTTTCCTATATAATTTTTTAACACAAACCATCATGTTAATTTGGCCATTGAATTGGTGGGAACTTTTTTTGCTACTGGTAAAGTTATACACCTTTTGATTGATCGACCAAAGTACCCCGCGTATAAACCATACTTTTTGAATTTGTATTTGGGAATAGTGTTTATCCTTTTAAATGACAGAACTTATATTCTTTCACTCTCATAAAGAGGTGGGATTCATATTTTTTTTTGTCAACTTTCTCTCTCCTTTTTTATCTATCTCTTTCTCTCTCTTAAAATGATATAATTTTATTTCATTTAAAATGATACAACTTTATCTCATTTAAAATGATACACACTTTACCCTTTGTATTTACTTAATTTTTTTTTTTCCGGTTTACTACAAATCTGATAAAATGATTTCGCTCATTATTAATTTTTTATTTTATTTTCCAGTTATTAGAAATGTAAAAAATTTCATTCCAGATTTGTTGCATGTGCACACAGAGGACATTCAATATTTAAAATGGTGGGCATTTTGGTAATTTACGCTTACTTTCCCATCAATATTTTACAACCATCCAAACACAACATCAGTAAAATTTACTTAACTTTTCTGAAAAAAATTTGACCCACTAAACACCTTTTTTAACTTACCCGACAAATTTTTTTTCCTATCATATTCTAAGCAAAATTTTTTTCCTGGTAATTTTTTTTTCTCTTGTATCAAACGTCTCCCAAATGTATTAATAGTTGGTTATCGAACCACACAAATTAAAGACCAATTTTGACATTAAGCATTTGGTAGAGAAAATATTTATTTTTTTATTGAGAAAAAAAGATTTTCAGGAATAAGGTAGGAATTTTTTTTGGGTAAGTTACAGAAAGGTGTTTGGTAGACCAAATTTTTATTGTATAAGGATATTTTTGACTCAAAATGTGAAAATGCGTTTTCCAGTTGGTAGAAAAAAAATAATACCATAAATGGGATGAGATTATTTTTCTCCATATTTAGTTAAAAACTGGAGTGATGGGAAAAAAATTATCCTAGGATAATTTTACTATTATTCATATCAAACATGATAAAAAAAAAATTCGTCACCCCACTCTCCCATAATTTCCCCAAAAATATTCATACCAAACACCCCTGCTTGCAATCATGTATTATTTTGTACCATTTATCCAAAATTTGGTTTGGCTCTAGATCTGATCCATTAGTGAGACCAGACTACTCAACCGGTCTGGTCCAATTTTAATATAATTAATTTTTTTTACCCATCTTTTTATTATTATTTTTTTGTGAAATCTTTTTATTATTATTATTGACATTTACGTTTGATCTTTTTCTATTTTTAGTAAACGAATGCATATTTCTATAAGGGTTCAATGTCTTTATATTATAGGAGATAAAATTATCTCATACATATATATAAAAATTTATATGATATTTATATTTTTTTCTCTCTCTATTTTTTTTTGTACATGACCTCACATATAGACCGTACACATTTTTATATGTGTATAACAAAGATCAAAACTCTTCCTATAATACCAAAAATATGCTCCTATTCTGATAGAAGGGAAGATAGTAGGCATGTAGGATTTGGTGACAAACAAACTATTTGAAAAGGAAAAAAAGAAGAAGAAGACATACATGAATGTTGATATGTCTATTTCAGCAATGTTTTAACAAAGTTTGTTAACTGGAAAAAGAAAATCTAAATTGCATTTTATTTGATAAAATGAAAATAATAATTGATTTTCACAAATCTCCAAAATGAACTAAAATCTGTATGCAAAGTACTTTACTATTAACTGATTTATGAGCACATGTTATTTCTCCTTGGCTAGAATTAATAATTAAAACAATGTTTAGCACCTGCACGTGCACATGCAAATCAAGGGTATAACATATTATGTTCTTCCTTAATGGACATTATCACCCATCAAATTTCTGAGTGATTTCAACCTTTGTTTCCTTCCTCAAAATTCTCTTAGCTCTCCGTTTTTGTCTCGGAGCTCTCATTGCCTCCCCCAAAATAAGGATCTCTTCCTCTGTCTCTCATTTCTCTGTTTCTTTCTCAATTGTTTTCATTTTCATTTCTCCATAGGCTTTCTCTATCATCCGCTACAACATGGTACGTTCTCTCTTTGTCTCTATCACCCTCTACCTCAAATTTTCAATAGGTTTTGCAATGTGACTATGCCTTTTGATGCATAAGAAGCCATAATAGGGGAAAAGAAAATTGAATAAGAAAATTGAAGGCGAGATAGAACAATATGCAAATTACACTGAACATTCCTTTTAATGGAGAAACATTCATTTTGTATCTTAAGAGCATATATTTGAAATCTCTGATGCCTATCTGTCTACAAGGTCAACGAGAACAATTTGATAAAATGCGTCATATAGTGGCAGAAATGTTGTTATTTCTATGTTTATAAAACCAATGGATGTATCTAATTTTTGAATAAACTATCCGGCCGTAACCGAAAACTAATCCCCATCGAGTACCGGACCCTTTCGGGGGCGGCTCTCCCAAATCCTTTTTTTTCATTCTCAGGGCTCGAACTCGAGACCTCTGGTTAAGGGGCTCAGGCTCCTTACCACCTGTGCCAAAGAAGTTTGGTAGGATGTATCTAATTTAATTATTGAAATTGCTAAATCTGCTTAGAGAATTTTCTGATTATGGGACTTCATTTCTGTATAATTTTGGCAAACACTTTATGACATTGTAGTCATATTTCATAATGAAGTCATGCTTATTATGTGATTCTGTTGTTTTCCAAAAATGTGTTGTGTTAGGCCAACGCGGTATCTGGAATGGCTGTTGATGATGATTGTAAATTAAAGTTTCTTGAACTAAAGGCAAAGAGGAACTACCGTTTCATTGTGTTTATGATTGAGGAACAAGAAGTGGTAGTGGAGAAACTTGGAAGCCCAGAAGAAACCTATGAGGACTTTACTGCATCTCTGCCTCCTAATGAGTGCCGTTATGCTGTCTTTGATTTTGATTTCATCACTAATGAGAACATACAGAAGAGCAAGATTTTCTTCATTGCATGGTAATTTCGAATTCCTCAATTCTTGTACGCATAATTGGTAAAATCATAGTTTGTTTTAGCTATATGCAAAAATCACAGGATGCACATAACTTTTGGTATCATAAATTTATCTTTACTTTCTTATTTCTCATATTTAGGTCTCCAGATACATCAAGAGTGAGACAAAAGATGGTGTATGCCAGTTCCAAGGACAGATTCAAGAGGGAACTTGATGGCATTCAAGTTGAGTTGCAAGCAACAGATCCTAGTGAGATGAGCTTTGACATCATAAAATCACGAGCAATGTGATATCGTCATCTTATTATTTATATTTCATTCTTTTTCCTTACAGCTAGCTTTTGCAGCACTACTGATTTTCTTTATTTATTTTGTGTTTTTTTTGTTCTTTTCGTCGGATGGCCTATATTCTAAACCCGTAGTTTATTATGCTAGTGTATACATTTCTAAACATGAAACTTGTTACATCTCCGATCTTGAACCGGTTAATTAACATGCATATAACATAATTTAAATGCTTAAGTGGAAGATTTACTTTAAATTTTAGTGTTAATCTATGTTACTTTGTCAATTAAATTTTTCATTTTCATTTTTTTTTTTGATGTATCACGTTACAAAAAGCTTCTCCATAATATTATTGATTGTACAGTCCATACCTACACAACAAACTTACATATTAATCCTGTGACCATAAGCAACAATCAAAGACTATCAGCGTATGATAACCCATACCAACCCCGACAGAGTCCAAAAGACATCATTTTCGCTATAAACTGGACAATCTAGGTATTAAATCCCACTCTTATAATTAATCTCTGTCAATCAAAAAAGTCCAGCACATATAACTGATAGCCCATTCAATGGACCTAGAACCCGTCCATGGATTCAATCAACTATTGGCTTTGTGCCACTATACGTCTTCTTTACTTGACAGTATATTTAATTATACATGCTATTAACAGATGCATATGATGGAACCTATTTTTATAAATCAGAAATTGCAGAAAATTAAATGGAGCCAAGCTCCTTACAAGATGAAATGCATAAAATTAACACTCAAAGACCTCACTCACTCTATAGCCAAATACCTAGGCCAAAGAGATCCCAAGAGATCTTTTCCCAAAACCCCACTCCAATAATCTGAATACATGATTGCCTCCCTCACACTCCCACACCCCCCTCCTTATATCCTATTATTTAGGAATATTCTAGAATACTTTCCCTAACAAAGTAGCTAACTAACTAATTTTGCATTGCTAACTTGGGCCCACTAATCCTAGCCCATCAATACTCCCCATTCAAAATTCACCTTGTCCTCAAGGTGAGGAAGATGATAGGGGAATGTAATTGAACATCCACTTAGGTCCCATTGCTTGAAGCATAATGTTCTATTTTTAATTGCATTTCTGTCCATAGAACAAAGTCTTTTGGAGGTGTAAGAACCCGCACCGCTAATTAAGGCAATTAGCAAATTAATTATGATAATTAGGAAATAATTCCATAATTGACCCTAATAATTATTAATAGGCTTAGATAATTATATTGAGTGAGTAAAAATGATGAAAGTCGCTTTTCGGAAGAAAAGCGCAGATACCGGTTCTGCTACTCGGTATAAATGCGTACCGGAAAAGTATCCCGGAAAATTATAATGAATGCATGATAATTACTAGAATATTATGTAGGACTTGTAAAACAAGTTTCAAGTCAAAATGACGTAATCTGATGCCAGAACTGATACTGGCTATGGAAAAGCGCGTACCGGAAAGGTGCTCCGAAAAATAAAATAAAAATATGACAAATCTTAGAAAAATGCGTAGGTCTAGAATCCGAAGTTTGGGATCAAGATCTTTTACTTTGCGATTAAGGCTAATACTGCGCGATTAGTGCCTTGTGCCTATAAATAGACACATTATGGCACTAAACCCTAGGCTCATTCATTCTATACGTGGGAGGCTGCTGTGTGAAGGTGTGAGGCACTATTCCATTGCCTTTCCTCACCTTCTTGAGGCCAAGTCTTCTCCTTTTGCTTGGTTTCTTCCCTTTCCTCTTCATAAACACTTGTGATCATCCTTGTGAGAGTGAAAGGAGTGTTATTGGGCAGTGTCCACTGCTGTGTGTGTGTAGTTAGTGAGCTGAGTTTGAAGCTTTAGTGATGACTACTTTGTGGTAGTCATTGTAAGCTTCAAAGTGCCTTCTTGTGGTGCAAGAACCCACCTTGAAGTGCCATTTTCGTGCTCATACTTAGGCTGAGTTTGAAGTGTCTTGAGAGGGCTCCAAGAGCACAACTTGCCTCTGTTTTGAACTTTGGTAAGTTACCTCACCTTGATCATGAGTTTATTTTGCTTAAAGTTGGTGTCTTGTCATGTAAAAAGTTAAAATGAAGTAACCAACACCTAGATGAACTTGTATATGCTTAAAGATGCATGCTTTAACGTGTACATGTGTTAAAAGTTGGACCTTTGGGATGGATATTCACGAAATGCAGAAACTGCATTCTGTCGTGAGATATCCGGATATTTGTCGAACAGATATCCGGATATCAGTATCCGGATATGGTATCCGGATATTGATATCCGGATATGGGATCTGGGTATCCGGATATGACATATCCGGATATGTCCAGTGTGATATCCGGATATGACATATCCGGATATGTCCCTTCTGATATCCGGATATCCTGGGTTCTGCGCAGACAGTAGCTTCACTGTATGAACAGTAAGCTATGGGGTGTGTGTGGACCCTAGTTTAAGGAAGTTGAACTTTTGTAATAAAAGGACTAAGTCAGAATCATATGATTAAGGGCTTATGGCTTTGTTGGAAGCCTTAAGACGTAAAACGTAAAGGAAAGGCGTAGTCTTTAAGTTGTATGCATGTTGTGCATTAATATTGACTTGATAAATGGTCCATATCAGATTGTGATACTGCTGGTTGAGGACTAGTGAGTGGTTGGACTCTTGGCTTGGATAGCTAGCTTGCAAGGTAAGCTTTCGTGTCCTCGGTTTAGCCATTTTGATGTTCCACCATGTCCCATGGGGATGGGTTTATGCATGCTGTGTTACATGCTTTGATTATTTTGAAATGCTGTTGAGCTGTTTATATGTAATGAGCTATTATGATATGCATGTGGTGTCCACCTATACGGTAAGCCTGAGTATGTAGTACATACAAGATGGTGAGGCTGTGGTGAGGTACAGGTAGCGTCCTGGTACTCATGTAGGCATAGACGTATTCCTACATTTCTCTGGCCAGTAGATTTGATATGCACACATGACATGATTAATTGCTGCATCGCATAGTTTTGGAACTTATATTGTAAATGCTGTTTTAGAACTTATATTGCACATGTAAGTGAGCTTGGGGTGGAGACTCCTTGAGGACCCCTTGTCTTACTGAGATTTCTTGTTAGAGATCTCACCCCACGTTTGGGGACGCTTATTTCAGGAACAGGTAATGTTGAGGGCTCAGGTGGCAGGAGGCCAGAGTTGAGCTGATTGATGATATGCTGACTGCTATTATGTTTTCCTACTGTTGTTTATGTTTTCTGCTGAGTTTATGTTATGACTGTTATTGGGCATTGTTGCCTTATTTGGTGAGCATGGGGTTTGTCCATGCCACATGGTTTGACTATTGTCTTTTGGTTTAATGCTGTAATTAGAGTATCAGGATTTTGACCCAGGCTGCTTGTGTAGACCTGTGGCTTTAGATACTCACTTATATTTATGTACGAGGTATTCAGTTAGTTGTCTTGCAATTTACATACAGGCAGTATTTTTATGAAAATGATTAAGTAATCAAGCTGGTTAAAGTTAATGACGTCATAATTGAATTAAAGAAAAAGTTATTCCGCATTTTAATTAAGCGTGGCTTAATACGATATGGTGTTAACAAACCGGGTTAACACGGGCTGTTACATTTTATGGTATCAGAGCACTTTCTAAGGAAAAGCCTGTATGTATTGCAATAACTTAGGATGTGTCGTTGCGTGTCTACTTTGTGTTCTCTCTAACTGGTGTGTGTTACGATGATGCATATGTGACCACATGGCGTGGGCCTGATCAACTCATTCTTTGTGTAACTTGTGCAGAGTCATGGTGCCACCGAGGAGGAACACGAGTACGAGCGAGGATCAGACGGATCCTGTCCTGGCTGCATTGGCTGAGATGCAGGCGGCCCGACTAGCCGACCAGGAAGCCACGAGGCTGGCAAACCGGGCAATGCTGGACGCAATTAGAGATGCGAACCGGCAAACCACGGCAGAGGTTCTGGAGGAGAACCGGATGGCCAACATGACGATGATGAGGGTCATGTTGGAGGAGTTGAGGGCTGGTCCTGCTGCGGGCCAGGGTCCTCCACCACCTCCACCGCCGCCACCGCCTCCACCTCCGCCTAGTCAACAGGAGGACTCCCTGAGCCAGATGGGTGAGGGTAGTCACTTGACGGGGGCCATGCAGACTATCCCCGTACTTGCTGAGGATCGTGACGAGATCGATCGCCGGCTGAATGCTTTCCGCAAGCATAAGCCACCTTCATTCGACGGATCGTATGATCCCATTGCTGCTGCTAGATGGCTTCAGGCGCTAGACAAGATTTTCCGGATCATGCAGTGCACCGATCCGCAGAAGCTGTTGTTCGCCACTTATATGCTGGAGGGCGAGGCCCATGAGTGGTGGACCAACCTTTCTCAGGTCTACGAGATGCAGGGTCATGTGATGACGTGGCCATTCTTCGAGGAGAGCTTCTTGGGTCAGTACTTCCCTTATGACTCTCAGGAGAGGAAGCAGGGGGAGTTTGACCGGTTGGTGCAGGGCTCGTTGTCTGTTGACGAGTACCTGGCCAAGTTTAATGAGCTGGTGAAGTTTTCACACTTCAGGATGGCGAGGCCTACTCCTACATTCTTGGCTGCTAAGTTCCGCAGGGGACTTAATGAGGATATTGCTGGTTACTTAGCTGGGTCTGCATCCAGAGATTTTGGGACACTGGTTCAGCAGTGTCGTGATATTGAGGACTTCTACAGCACGAGTAAGGCCAAGAAGGCCAAGATGGAGGTACCACAGGGTACCGGCGGTTCCACTCCCTGGAAGAGTAAAAATTTTGCGAACAAGGGCAAGGGCAAGCAGATGGCGGCTAAGCAAGCGCCAAATCAGTTTAGAAAGACTGCTACTCCGGGGAACGCCGCTAGACCTCCTGCTCCCAGATGTTCTGGATGCGGGAAGTCACATTTTGGGCCGTGTTCTACCGGGCAGCTGATATGCTTCCAGTGTGGCAAGGAGGGCCACTATTCCAGAGATTGCCCGACGGCGAGAGTTGCTGCAGTGCAGGCTGTGCCATTGCAGATGGTTCCTACCGGGGCACCAGCAGTGCCACCTACTACGGGGCGTGTGTATACGTTGGATCGTCAGCAGTCGGACAGAGCTCCGAACCTGGTCAGAGGTACTGTTACCATTGGTGGATCAGCTATTGATGTGTTATTTGATTCCGGTGCAACGCACTCTTTTGTTGCTACCCCTATTGCTGTGGGGCTTGAGTTGCCCAGTGATGTGCTTTCTCCACCGATGCGGGTTACCACCGCCACCGGAGAAAAATGTTTGACCTCCACTGTTCATCGCGATGTAGCGTTTCAGTGGGATGGCCGTGACTTCTCGGTAGATCTGATAGGATTACCGATGGCCAACCTTCAGATTATTTTGGGCATGGATTGGTTGTCCAGAAACTGTGCAATGATTGATTGCTGTGCCAAGAAAGTGGTGATGTCTCCAGGTGGGTCCACAGCCAGTTCCTCACCGTTCATTTCAGTCCTGCAGGCGAGGAGGGCCTTGAGAGCAGGGGCATTTGGCTATGTCATGTTGGGAGGTTTGGTGAGTGGGACACAGGAGGATCTCACTGGCATTCCTGTGGTGAAGGAATTCCTCGAGGTGTTTCCTGAGGAGATTCCTGAGTTTCCACCACAGAGGGAGATAGAGTTCTCCATCGACTTACTGCCTGGTGTGGGGCCTATCTCATTGGCTCCATACCGGATGTCGCCACCAGAGTTGGCGGAGCTGAAGAAGCATATCGAGGAGCTTTCAGCGAAAGATTTTATTCGGCCGAGTGTGTCTCCCTGGGGAGCACCGGTCATTTTTGTTAAAAAGAAAGATGGGACCATGCGGTTGTGCACCGACTACAGACAGTTGAACAAGGTGACAATCAAGAACAAGTACCCTCTTCCACGCATTGACGATTTGCTGGATCAACTCAGGGGTGCTTGTGTGTATTCCAAGATTGATCTCCGGTCCGGTTATCATCAGATACGGGTAAAGCCAGAGGATGTCCCAAAGACAGCATTTCGCTCGAGGTACGGGCACTACGAGTACTTGGTGATCCCGTTTGGACTCTCCAATGCACCCGCAATGTTCATGGACTACATGAACAGAATCTTCCAGCTGTACCTGGATCAGTTTGTGATCGTCTTCATTGACGACATCTTGATCTACTCCAAGACGGAGGAGGAGCATACCGAGCACTTGAAGATTGTGTTGCAAGTGCTAAAAGAGAAGAAGCTCTATGCGAAGCCGTCAAAATGCAAGTTTTGGCTCAAGGCGGTGAAATTTCTGGGTCATGTAATTTCTGCTAATGGAGTTGCAGTTGATCCTAACAAGATTGAGGCCGTGATGGACTGGGAGAGGCCCAAGACGATTACAGAAGTGAGAAGCTTCTTGGGTTTGGCAGGTTACTATCGGAGGTTCATAGAAGGATTTTCCAAGATGGTGCTACCGATGACTCGCCTTACCCGAAAGGAGACTCCATTCGTGTGGACACATGAGTGTGAGGAATGTTTCCAGGAGTTGAAGGAGAGACTGACTACTGCTCCTGTGTTAGTCCTTCCTGATCCTGCGGAGCAATTCGAATTATACTGCGATGCCTCTGGTAAAGGACTTGGCTGTGTGCTGATGCAGAAAGGGAAAGCGGTTGCTTACGCTTCAAGACAGTTGAAACCTCACGAGGAGAACTACCCGACTCACGACTTGGAGTTGGCAGCCATTGTTTTTGCTTTCAAGATTTGGAGGCATTACCTGTTTGGCATGAAATTTGCTGTTTTCAGTGATCACAAGAGCCTGAAGTATCTGTTCGACCAGAAGGAGTTGAACATGAGACAGCGTAGATGGATGGAGTTCTTGAAGGACTACGACTTTGAGTTGAGGTATCACCCTGGCAAGGCCAATGTGGTAGCCGATGCTTTGAGTCGGAAATCCGTGAGCTTATCCAGCTTAATGATGAACGATTACGAGATGATCGAGAAGTTCAGAGACTTGAGAGTGAACTCCTTGTTCGGGGGTGCACTACTTGAAATGGAGACAGCGGAAGTGATCAATGAGCTGATGGAAAAGATCAAAGAGGCGCAAGTGCAAAGAGAGTGCCTCGATTATGTGAAAAACCAAGACGGTGTGTCTTGGAACGATGATGGTTTGCTGTTGTTCCAAAAGAGGATTGTTATTCCTCGAGGGCCATTGACTGAGGAGGTTATGGCAGAGGCTCATAAGGGCCGGTTCACTATCCACCCTGGTGCTACAAAAATGTACCAGGACTTAAAGAGAAATTTTTGGTGGCCGGGCATGAAGAAGGACATAGCGGTCTACGTGTCCAAGTGTCTGATTTGTCAGAAGGTGAAGATCGAGCACCAGAAACCGTCTGGTAAACTTCAACCTCTGGAGATTCCACAGTGGAAGTGGGAGAGTATTTCCATGGACTTCGTGGTGGGATTGCCTAAAACTCAGGCTGGTTGTGACTCTATCTGGGTCATAGTGGACAGATTGACCAAGTCTGCCCATTTTCTTCCAGTGAAGGTGAGCTTCACTACAGAGCAGTTGGCCAAGCTATACGTCCGCGAGATTGTGAGGCTTCACGGGGTGCCCGAGAGTATCATCAGTGATAGGGACCCGAAGTTCACATCTCGGTTCTGGGAGGCGCTGCAGGAGGCTTTTGGTACGCAGTTGAGATTGAGTACCGCCTATCACCCTCAGACTGACGGACAGACTGAGCGGACCATCCAGACATTGGAGGACATGTTGAGAGCTTGCACGTTGGAGCAGGGTTCTGCATGGGATAGGTACCTTCCGTTGGTTGAATTTTCATACAACAACAGTTTTCATGCTAGTCTGGGCATGGCACCCTACGAGGCGCTGTATGGTAGGAGGTGTCGGACTCCTACTTGCTGGTCTGAGGTTGGAGATAAAGAGCTTTTTGGATTGGACTTTGTCCAAGATTAGAGGTGGCAATTTGGGTTGACCCGCCCCGACCCGCCCCGCCCCGCCACCAACCCGCCAAAAACGGGGCGGGGCGGGTTGACCCGCCAAAAAATATGGGTTGGAAAAATGAACCCACCCCGTTTTATGGTGGGTTGACGGGTTGGCGGGTCAACCCACCAACCCGCCAATTAAAAAAAAATTAATTAAAATTCAAAAAATAAATTATATTTTATGAATTTTTCTAATATTATTTTATTTTATTTCACACTTCTCTACATTTTTTTAGTCTCAATCTTAAATGTATAATAATATTTGTCAAACATTATTTAGGAACTTATATATAGATAACATTTGTCATGAATAAAATTATTATTCTTTAATTTTTCTAAGAAGTACTAAGATAAAAAAAATTGGATATCACAAAAAAATAAGGAATAATGAAATACCACCTAATTGTAAAAAAAATAAAATAAAAATTAAAAAATTATAACCCGGCGGGTCAACCCGCCCCGCGGCGGGTTGAACCCGTTTTGACCCACTTCTAGGCGGGGCGGGTTGAGGTGGGTTGGTGGGTTGAAAACTTCAACCCAACCCGCCCCGTTTTGGCGGGTTGGCGGGTTGAACCGCCGGGCTCAACCCATATTGCCACCTCTATCCAAGATACTACCCTACAGACCCAAATGATCAGGGAAAAGTTGAAGCAGGCGCAGAATCGCCAGAAAAGCTACTACGATGTCAAGCATCGACCACTGGAGTTCAGTGAGGGTGAGCACGTGTTTGTGAAACTTTCACCTGTCACCGGTGTTGGACGGGCACTCGGCGTGAGGAAGTTGAGCCCGCGATTCATTGGGCCCTACCAGATCCTTGGTAGAGTAGGACCAGTTGCCTATCGACTCGCCTTACCTCCGAACCTAGCCAACATCCACGACGTGTTTCACGTGTCTCAGCTTCGGAAGTACATAGCAGACCCTTCGCACGTGGTGCAGCCGGATGACGTGGAGGTTCGGGAGAACCTAAAGACTCCCGTCGGACCACTCAAGATTCTCGACCGAGGTGAGAAACAGCTTAGGAGCAAGATCATTCCGATGGTCAAGGTGCAGTGGACTGGGCGTAGTCCCGAGGAGTGCACATGGGAGCGAGAGGACGAGCTTCTCCGACAATATCCCGACTTTCGAGACAGGTATGTTTCTGATTTTGAGGACAAAATCCTTAAAAAGGTGGGGTGAATGTAAGAACCCGCACCGCTAATTAAGGCAATTAGCAAATTAATTATGATAATTAGGAAATAATTCCATAATTGACCCTAATAATTATTAATAGGCTTAGATAATTATATTGAGTGAGTAAAAATGCTGAAAGTCGCTTTTCGGAAGAAAAGCGCAGATACCGGTTCTGCTACTCGGTATAAATGCGTACCGGAAAAGTATCCCGGAAAATTATAATGAATGCATGATAATTACTAGAATATTATGTAGGACTTGTAAAACAAGTTTCAAGTCAAAATGACGTAATCTGATGCCAGAACTGATACTGGCTATGGAAAAGCGCGTACCGGAAAGGTGCTCCGAAAAATAAAATAAAAATATGACAAATCTTAGAAAAATGCGTAGGTCTAGAATCCGAAGTTTGGGATCAAGATCTTTTACTTTGTGATTAAGGCTAATACTGCGCGATTAGTGCCTTGTGCCTATAAATAGACACATTATGGCACTAAACCCTAGGCTCATTCATTCTATACGTGGGAGGCTGCTGTGTGAAGGTGTGAGGCACTATTCCATTGCCTTTCCTCACCTTCTTGAGGCCAAGTCTTCTCCTTTTGCTTGGTTTCTTCCCTTTCCTCTTCATAAACACTTGTGATCATCCTTGTGAGAGTGAAAGGAGTGTTATTGGGCAGTGTCCACTGCTGTGTGTGTGTAGTTAGTGAGCTGAGTTTGAAGCTTTAGTGATGGCTACTTTGTGGTAGTCATTGTAAGCTTCAAAGTGCCTTCTTGTGGTGCAAGAACCCACCTTGAAGTGCCATTTTCGTGCTCATACTTAGGCTGAGTTTGAAGTGTCTTGAGAGGGTTCCAAGAGCACAACTTGCCTCTGTTTTGAACTTTGGTAAGTTACCTCACCTTGATCATGAGTTTATTTTGCTTAAAGTTGGTGTCTTGTCATGTAAAAAGTTAAAATGAAGTAACCAACACCTAGATGAACTTGTATATGCTTAAAGATGCATGCTTTAACGTGTACATGTGTTAAAAGTTGGACCTTTGGGATGGATATTCACGAAATGCAGAAACTGCATTCTGTCGTGAGATATCCGGATATTTGTCGAACAGATATCCGGATATCAGTATCCGGATATGGTATCCGGATATTGATATCCGGATATGGGATCTGGGTATCCGGATATGACATATCCGGATATGTCCAGTGTGATATCCGGATATGACATATCCGGATATGTCCCTTCTGATATCCGGATATCCTGGGTTCTGCGCAGACAGTAGCTTCACTGTATGAACAGTAAGCTATGGGGTGTGTGTGGACCCTAGTTTAAGGAAGTTGAACTTCTGTAATAAAAGGACTAAGTCAGAATCATATGATTAAGGGCTTATGGCTTTGTTGGAAGCCTTAAGACGTAAAACGTAAAGGAAAGGCGTAGTCTTTAAGTTGTATGCATGTTGTGCATTAATATTGACTTGATAAATGGTCCATATCAGATTGTGATACTGCTGGTTGAGGACTAGTGAGTGGTTGGACTCTTGGCTTGGATAGCTAGCTTGCAAGGTAAGCTTTCGTGTCCTCGGTTTAGCCATTTTGATGTTCCACCATGTCCCATGGGGATGGGTTTATGCATGCTGTGTTACATGCTTTGATTATTTTGAAATGCTGTTGAGCTGTTTATATGTAATGAGCTATTATGATATGCATGTGGTGTCCACCTATACGGTAAGCCTGAGTATGTAGTACATACAAGATGGTGAGGCTGTGGTGAGGTACAGGTAGCGTCCTGGTACTCATGTAGGCATAGACGTATTCCTACATTTCTCTGGCCAGTAGATTTGATATGCACACATGACATGATTAATTGCTGCATCGCATAGTTTTGGAACTTATATTGTAAATGCTGTTTTAGAACTTATATTGCACATGTAAGTGAGCTTGGGGTGGAGACTCCTTGAGGACCCCTTGTCTTACTGAGATTTCTTGTTAGAGATCTCACCCCACGTTTGGGGACGCTTATTTCAGGAACAGGTAATGTTGAGGGCTCAGGTGGCAGGAGGCCAGAGTTGAGCTGATTGATGATATGCTGACTGCTATTATGTTTTCCTACTGTTGTTTATGTTTTCTGCTGAGTTTATGTTATGACTGTTATTGGGCATTGTTGCCTTATTTGGTGAGCATGGGGTTTGTCCATGCCACATGGTTTGACTATTGTCTTTTGGTTTAATGCTGTAATTAGAGTATCAGGATTTTGACCCAGGCTACTTGTGTAGACCTGTGGCTTTAGATACTCACTTATATTTATGTACGAGGTATTCAGTTAGTTGTCTTGCAATTTACATACAGGCAGTATTTTTATGAAAATGATTAAGTAATCAAGCTGGTTAAAGTTAATGACGTCATAATTGAATTAAAGAAAAAGTTATTCCGCATTTTAATTAAGCGTGGCTTAATACGATATGGTGTTAACAAACCGGGTTAACACGGGCTGTTACAGGAGGCTCCATTAACTTTAGTGTGTTTCAGCCATAAAGAAAAACCCCACACATATTGCATCCATTTGAACTGATCCACTAATTCTGGCCCATTTAGCTTGCTTTTGCCTTGGCCCACTTCTATTTGAAGCACTAAATCTGATTTAACCATTTCAATTTTTGGGCCTTGGTCCACCCAATTAGCTGAAGTTATCTTGATGGGTTGGATATAACTCTTTTTCTTTTTTCTTAACATAACATTCTTTTGGGTCGGACCCATTAGGTCAAAAAATTGATCTAATTTCTAGAATATCATCTTTGCCCTTCTTCTCTCTTTCTCCTGTTTCACGTCTTTTTCTTGCTGCAGGTTTGCCCTTTTTTTTTTTGTATTTTTTTAGCTTCTGCCTCTGCGTCTTCTTCCTCTCCTCCCCCTTATTCTTCTTCTTCTTCTTCTTCTTCTTCTTCTTCTTCTGTTTCTTTGTGTTGTCCCTGGTTAAGCGCGTCCGGCCAGCAGAACATCTTCATTTGTGGTCGTCTCCGGTGCGCAGCAAAACCGATGGCCGGAACTCCTTGTGCCGCCTCCTCTGCTTCCGTTCGTGGTCGTTGCCACTGTTCGCGTGCAGTCTCCCTGCTGGTCGTAGATCTGTTTGCGCGACCTCTCCTTGTGCTAGATCTGACTTCATCTGCTTCAACCTCTACCTCTTGTTTTTCTTCATCTTCTTGCGCTCCTCCTTCCTTTTCGTCTGGCACTTTTTCTTTAAATTCTTCAGCCTCTTGGATCTCTTCTTTTTTACGTTCTTCGATTTTTTTTCTTTTTTTTTCTTTGGTCATTATTCACCTTGTCTGCTGCACTTTCAGCGACTTCGTCAGTTTCTTTTTGTTCTCTTTTTTTTTCTCCTTCTGCCTCTTTTTTTTCTTTTTTGATTGCTTCTTTGTTTTCTTCTGTGTTTACCTTTTTTGCCTCTTCTTTCACATTTTTTTCTTCTTTTTTCCTCCTTTTTTTTTGGATTATTTGAGACTTCAACTTCATCTACTATATAGATCTCAGGTATATATCTACCTATAAATGCTCTATCAAAGCTATGCCAACTTACCTGAAAACTGAGCCCACTCCAAAGCTTGTACCAGCTGAGAGCACTACCTCTCAATCCCTTCACAGCCTCATTCAACATATCAGCTTCTTGAATTTGGTTTGCTTGAAAATGTTGTTCCAGTCCAAGCAACCATCCCCAAGCTTTAATTCCATCTTCTACTCCAAAAAATTCTGGAACCATTGTATTGATCTGGATCTGTTGATCGATTCCTTTTTTTTTTTTTAGATCTGTGGATCAAAGAGCACTCCCAGGATTGTAGTGCTTTGATACCAAATTGATGGAACTTATTTTTATAAATCAAAAATTGCAGAAAATTAAATGGAGCCAAGCTCCTTACAAGATGAAATGCAAAAAATTAACACTCAAAGACCTCACTCACTCTATAGCCAAATACCTAGGCCAAAGAGATCCCAAGAGATCTTTTCCCAAAACCCCACTCCAATAATCTGAATACATGAATGCCTCCCTCACACTCCCACACCCCCTCCTTATATCCTATTATTTAGGAATATTCTAGAATACTTTCTCTAACAAACTAGCTAACTAACTAATTTTGCATTGCTAACTTGGGCCCACTAATCCTAGCCCATCAATACTCCCCATTCAAAATTCACCTTGTCCTCAAGGTGAGGAAGATGATAGGGGAATGTAATTGAACATCCACCTGGGTCCCATTGCTTGAAGCATAGTGTTCTATTTTTAATTGCATTTCTGTCCATAGAACAAAGTCTTTTGGAGGCTCCATTAACTTTAGTGTGTTTCAGCCATAAAGAAAAACCCCACACATATTGCATCCATTTGAACTGATCCACTAATTCTGGCCCATTTAGCTTGCTTTTGCCTTGGCCCACTTCTATTTGAAGCATTAAATCTGATTTAACCATTTCAATTTTTGGGCCTTGGTCCACCCAATTAGCTGAAGTTATCTTGATAGGTTGGATATAACTCGTTTTCTTTTTTCTTAACATAACATTCTTTTGGGTCGGACCCATTAGGTCAAAAAATTGATCTAATTTACAGAATACCATCTTTGCCCTTCTTCTCTCTTTCTCCTGTTTCACGTCTTTTTCATGCTGCAGGTTTGCCCTTTTTTTGTATTTTTGTATTTTTTTAGCTTCTGCCTCTGCGTCTTCTTCCTCTTCTCCCCCTTCTTCTTCTTCTTCTTCTTCTTCTTCTTCTTCTGTTTCTTTGTGTTGTCCCTGGTTAAGCGCGTCCGGCCAGCAGAACGTCTTCATTTGTGGTCGTCTCAGGTGCGCAGCAAAATCGATGGCCGGAACTCCTTGTGCCGCCTCCCTTGCTTCCGTTCGTGGTCGTTGCCACTGTTCGCGTGCAGTCTCCCTGCTGGTCGCAGATCTGTTTGCGCGTCCTCTCCTTGTGCTAGATCTGACTTCATCTTCTTCAACCTCTACCTCTTGCTTTTCTTCATCTTCTTGCGCTCCTCCTTCCTTTTCGTCTGGCACTTTTTCTTTAAATTCTTCAGCCTCTTCGATCTCTTCTTTTTTACGTTCTTCGATTTTTTTTTTCTTTTTTTTTCTTTGGTCATTATTCACCTTGTCCGCTGCACTTTCAGCGGCTTCGTCAGTTTCTTTTTGCTCTCTTTTTTTTCTCCTTCTGCCTCTTTTTTTTCTTTTTTGATTGCTTCTTTGTTTTCTTCTGTGTTTACCTTTTTTGCCTCTTCTTTCACATTTTTTTCTTCTTTTTTCCTCCTTTTTTTTTGGATTATTTGAGACTTCAACTTCATCTACTATATAGATCTCAGGTATATATCTACCTATAAATGCTCTATCAAAGCTATGCCAACTTACCTGAAAACTGAGCCCACTCCAAAGCTTGTACCAGCTGAGAGCACTACCTCTCAATCCCTTCACAGCCTCATTCAACATATCAGCTTCTTGATTTTGGTTTGCTTGAAAATGTTGTTCCAGTCCAAGCAACCATCCCCAAGCTTTAATTCCATCTTCTACTCCAAAAAATTCTGGAACCATTATATTGATCTGGATATGTTGATCGATTCCTTTTTTTTTTTAGATCTGTGGATCAAAGAGCACTCCCAGGATTGTAGTGCTTTGATACCAAATTGATGGAACCTATTTTTATAAATCAAAAATTGCAGAAAATTAAATGGAGCCAAGCTCCTTACAAGATGAAATGCAAAAAATTAACACTCAAAGACCTCACTCACTCTATAGCCAAATACCTATGCCAAAGAGATCCCAAGAGATCTTTTCCCAAAACCCCACTCCAATAATCTGAATACATGAATGCCTCCCTCACACTCCCAAACCCCCCTCCTCATATCCTATTATTTAGGAATATTCTAGAATACTTTCCCTAACAAACTAGCTAACTAACTAATTTTGCATTGCTAACTTGGGCCCACTAATCCTAGCCCATCAGCATCTCACTGAATAAATACTTACATATATGCCTCAACTGCCAAAATATACATACACCATGTATGAACAAGTATCTCAAATAATATAGGTCATATACAACAGTGGGTGGTCATACATCATGACCCAAAAAATATGTACAATCTCCAAAAGAGATTACTACATCTCTAATCCAGCTAGATCCTCTAACCTGGATAGGCCTCTTGCCCTGGGAGGGTTCTCCTGCAGCTGGCACACCTGAAACATTTCCATAACAGAGTGAGATTACTATCTCAATAAATTCAGGGTTTATGGAGTAGTCTCCACCCATGAGTCTGCTTCCTACATGAGAGGTCGGATACAAAGCATTATATATACATATCATCATACACATGTGACTTCCAAGAGCTTGGATCCTCTAGTGGATAGTCTAAACAGAATTTCCCGAGAGGGCTTGGGTCCCCCCGAAAATTCCCACATGATAATCCAAAGGCTTAAGTCCCTAAGGATTTCATGCACTTGAGGCTTGAGTCCCTTATGAAGGCTTAGGTCCCTTCGCATGATATGCTCTTGAGGCTTGAGTCTTTCAATGAAAGCATAGACATGCAAATGTTCAATGATTATGAACCACAAAGCAAACATATCATATCATATCATCTTACACACTTGTCTACATGAATGCACCTATACTAGACATCTAACATTCAATCACACAATTAACCATACCAAAGCCCTATTGGACCATGGTGGAACATACAATGAAAGAAAAGGTTCATTAAACCACAAGCTTACCTCTTAAAGCTCCCACACAAGGCTTACTTATAACGCTAGCAAGCTAGTTACCTCCTTCCACAACTTGATCTTCCAATTCAATATTCCTAGGTTCAAACCTAGATTAGGAATCAACACCAATCATTCCTATATGTGTCATTTTTCAAGTGTTACATAAAAAGCTTCAACACTTTAATGATTCCTTAAATTTTCGTATATGACATGCAAATTGGTTTAATACTATATCATTCATGTCCTAACATCCCTTAACATATTTTCATGCCAATACATGCCAAACACAAGTCATAGTTAATTATTTTATAATTAACCAAGAGGATCACATAATGCCATTTCTTACTAGACCAAGCCACTAACTTGGTTCAACACACTTATTTATAATTGGGATGATACAAAAACACCTCGTAGGTATCAATTACCATTTTTACAAGCTTCCATCCATTATTATCCTATGTAGGCCGAAACATAGCACAAGTGCATCATACATATATCAAGCTTCAAATGATCACTAATTTAGTTTATTCACCTATATTATGTGCAAAATGCATTCCTTATCACTCAAACCATAACAATCACAATTTCAATATGTTTTTCCCTTGTATGGTCAAACCATACTCTAAGGGTTTCCATCAATTTCTCATGCTTATCATTGGTTTTTAACTGCTTCATTTAACCTCAAATTATCCGATGACTAGTAATTAGTACCAATGCCACATTACACAACTTCAAACACTTATCTTTTAAGACAAGGCCTAAATGGTAACCTAAAGGTTCACCAAAGGTTTTCATAGTTCAAATGACTCAATAGTTAGTCTCATTACTTCAACCTAGCCCATATGTCAGAAACGTCATTTAAACAACCCTCAAACACATTTAATCTCCTTTTCCCCTTCAATGGCCAAAACCTTCATGCAAAGGGTCCATTATGTTCTCATGGTTCAATTGGCTAATTAATTAGTCTAACTTCATTGGCTTAGTCATTAGGCCACATCCATTACCCAATTGACAATTAAATACATCTCTACACCATTTTTCAATAAAAATTTCCTAAAGGGTGACTTAAGCTATTTTCACATTCTTATGCACTCAATAACCAACCAAATCAATCCATTTAACATAATGACACCTAGGATATGTTCACCATTTTTTGAAATAACTGAAGGCACAATTTCAACACATATTAACATATAATTTCCATCATCAAACTCATTTTAAACCTCAATATAAGACTTAATACTTTTTCATGGCTAAAATATGAAGGTGGTCTAAAATTCTAATAGTGAGCTCATCAATTTTTCCTTATCAAGAAGCAATCTTAAGCATATTTTGCAAAGGAACATTTATTTAAATAAACCTCTAACTCATTATATCATTTAAATTTTGAATTCACTATTTATGAAAACCTAGAATTCATAAAATTTCATGAAAACAAGAAAAGAGAGGTGATTTCTTACCACAATGGAGGGGAAAGCTTATTTTAAGCTCCTATGGACCCAAACTCCCATTTTCTCAAGAAACTCGAAATCTTTGGGGAAGACGAAATCTCTTTACCGTGAACCCCACTCCAAAATATTGGTATCAATGGATTTCTCTCAAAATTTCCTTCAAGTTAGGATTTGGAAGCACTATATTTGGAGGCCTAGAACTCAAGATATAATTTTGTGAAGTTTTTCACTCAAAACTCTCTTTTTCCTCTCATGGTTGATGGGTTGCGCGAAGGAGGAAATGAAAATGGATGATTTGTGTCTCTTTCTTATTTTCTTTAGTCACTTACGGGTAGACATTGGTTACACCATTAAACATAGTAACTTCATGTTTTAACTTTACTTTCTTGCTCATTTGCTCATTTCTTGTACATGTGTCGAATCAAACTGGAATTTTTTAAAAACCGAACCGAATTGGTTTAAATGGTTCGGTTCGGTATAAAACTGGTTCGGTTCGAAAGTGGTTCGGTTCAGTTTGGAACCAGTTTGGAAGTGGTTCGAAATCGGTTCGAGTCGACCCTCTTTTGAAAAGAAAAAAAAAATTAAAAAATAAAGTTATAAAAATTATTTTGATTTGGCTTGAAAATGGTTCGGTTTGGTTCGGAAACCGGTTCGGTTCTTAAACCGGTGAACCGAACCGGTTCTCATCAACTAGTTTTTTAAAACCGGTTATTTTATGGAGCGGTTTGGTTCGGTTCATGGTTCGACCCAATTTTTTGGTTATTTTGCACACCCCTATTTCTAGCCATGACTCGATATTTTCCTTATTTTTCTTATATGTCTGTGATAACTCATAACCCACGAATTTACTCATCTATCATGATTTTAGCATTTAATAATTTCATGAGATATTTATCTCATCCAAAATTTGTTGGTAATTGTAAAATTTACTTTATTTACCGAAAATTACAGAAATTTCACTTTTATCTTAAAAGTAATTTAATTAATGATTAAATTTCTTCTCTAATTAATTCTTCTTAAATATAGCAAAAATCACAAATGACTTGTTTCGCATAATTGGATTCTCATCCATAATTATCACATAATTATCTTGAAATCTATGCTTAATTCCATGGTTAATTCAATAATTTAGCAATTTACTTATGTGAGCTATTATAAAACTGCACTTCACACTGAGTCTACGAGCTTGTTTTTCTTTCCCTCACCTTTTTCCTTTTAAAAATTGCAAAGGATCACTGTTTAGAGAAATTTAAAAAGAAGACATTCATATTGTGTAATTGATTATATTATGATTATGTAATGAATAATTTATTGGAAAATATCACTCTCATATTACATGAGAAATTTTTTCTCTCATGCACTCATAAATCAAAGATGGGATCCACTCTACATTTTTCTCTCTCTCTATTCTCTTCCATTTCTCCTCTAAGTTGTAAGTCAATGAGAAATATTTTCTCTTATTTCTCTCATGTTACATGTAATATGAGAGTAATATTTTCCAAATTTATTTTAACCGAAATTTGAAGGTACATTTATTGACTTGGGCATTACAACTTAAAAAATCAGAAAGCCAAACGTAGCTGATAGAGAATAATGAGTGTTGCTACTATGCTTTTGCTAATATGCTGAAAGATCAAGTTGAAGAATTGCCTGAGATTTTTTTTGGAAGATTTACATTCTAGTGATTTGACTTGAGATTCAAAACAATCAAGGATAATAAATTTCAAAAACTCGTGGGAATTGAACTGGAAAATGAATTATAAGAAAGATCAAGTTCAAGTAATTATTCAAGTTGCCCAAGCCAATCTGGAATTGGTCCATTGAGAGACAAAACCAATGATTTAATGCTTCAAAGATTTGGTAATATTTTAGATGTTTGGTCATGTATTTGGTTTCGACTAATTAAGTTCAATATGAGAGATGTCACAATTAAGATTGAACAATCATGTAGCAGCTCAGAAAGAAAATCATTATCACCAATATATTGAACTTAAAAGTGAAGTAAAATTGACATGCTGAAGAGACAGATAAATATTTTCAAGTTGACAACTCTTTTAAATGCAACTCCAAAAGTGAAGGGATAATGATTGAAGCCAATCAGTTTGCTTGTGAAGAACATTGCCACTGAAATCCAATCAAGAGTGTCCACGAGAAAATATCATAATTATATAACAAATAACGATAATGGAGGTTGGAGGAGTTTCTACACCGATGGGAAGGTGTGACTCTTGACATGTCGATATACTTCTGAGTTCTGACTACCTATATAATTAGGGGTAGGATATTCTAAGTATCCAATTTTTCTACTACCATTCCACTACCACTCTAATCACCATTGGATTAGAGGAAAAATTGAATGAAGAGAGAGAAAAAAATACATTTGAATCCAATGATGATTAAATTGATAGTAGAGTGGTAGTAGAAAAAATAGGTAGTAAGGAATATCCTACCCCATATAATTATAGTGGATAGTTTTGAAGTCATTATTGCTCAAAAGGATATTTGTAATGGCTGGCCACTTTCAAGATCAATGACTATCCTCATCCACTAACACTAACACGAGACTTTCGCACATTTCGTGAAAAACTTATCAGGAAGTCACCCATCCCATAATTGCTCCAAGTCAAGCACGTTTAACTATGAAGTTTTTCCGTTATAGGCTATTGAAAGATAGATGCTTCTTTTTAGTATAGGTAATACAAATTAATTCTTATAAGCTATCCCTAACTGTGCAGTCTCATACCTGTACAGTCTTTGGAATCCATCTCTTTCGGGTGTCGATTCGATTTATTTATGTACCTCCGGCTAGAAGCTGTGAGGAGCCGCTCCTTGTTTGTACCTTTTCGCACCATACCCTTTTTCACCGGCGATCACTCTCCGTCTTTGTCAGCGCCTAAGATGTTACAATATTCAAATGTGATGAATCTTATATCGGTTGGTAATAGGCTAAGTGCAACGGATATAAGTGGATAGACCTATGAACCCAATGCCTTGAAATTTTGGGTTAAGACATGGTGTCGCATCCACTTGATATGATGATGTAGTTTTAGCCCATTGATGATGGTCCGGGCTCTTCCTGACACTGTGATCGATATTGTCATGCTGAACTTCTGCCCATTGACAACAATCTTGTTCACTGAAAACTCCATATCTTTTAGTTGCTCCTAATTAAGTCGAGCTTTTGCTGGCAAACAGTTCTATTTTTGTTTTCCATATTATGAACTAAATTAGGAGTTATTAGAAAATTAAGCGAAATAATGGATGAACCTGAGGAAAAATCTAAAAAGAAGAAGAAAAAACTATTAATATATTTGGTACGTGCGACCTTGTAGCCTCTTTGATTCTACTTTCATGTTTTTGTTGATTATCTAAAATCAGATCCTACTTAAAATCAATTTCAGTATTTTCAATTATTTCCTCTGATCTGGAGGAAAGAAAAATTTCACGTCCCTTTGTAAATAGACGTACTTAGCACTAATTAACACAAAAAAGTAATTAAAATGAAACACTTTAATGGTTTAAGTGACTTGATAAAATAAAAACTTGGCTTCATTAACTAATAATATACATATTCAATAGCATCACTATCACTATGGAGCCCCTTACAAAGCTGGATTATTGGGTCAAAGACTCGAAGTAACTAGTTGAAGCATGCACCAAAAAGACCAGCAAATTGAGTAAGTAGTTGCAAAGGTAAATATGAAGCTGTTTGTTTACATATTTACAATTAGTTTGAGCACTATCCAGATATATGATTTTTATTTAAGGCTTGCAATCATACTCGGTTTTCACAGGTCTTAGTGCATGACTATAACCTTAGTTAGTCCTTCATCTGTTTCTTTCATAACACTTCAATCTGGTTCCGTGATTAAATTTATAGATAACTCTATTTTGTACTTCAAATATCTTTTTATTTTATCTTATATATCTTGTGTTTATTTTGTATATTCTCTTTACTTTTATTTTTATTTTAGTACAAATTTTGTATATATCCTCTTTGCCTATATAGTAAACACTTTAACTCACGTTTCATTCATCTCAAGTTATCTTTATGATACATGGCCTTTTAATGGGTAATTCGTGGCTTTCGCTAATGGCGCATATCCTCCAATCATCTTATCTGATATGATTCCCTAGTCATCTTACTAAAAAAACTCCTTCAATCTGGCTGAATTGTGACAAACTGACGTAAGATTTGATTGGCCTTTTATGGTTTTATAAGGTATTTTAATGCCTCACGTAATCTTCTTGTGTTTGTTACTAAACATTCTGTTATGGACCTGTACGAAGGACCCATATAATCAGCCTTTTTAGACAACCCAGCAATGGACAACTCGTAGATAGTGAAACAGATCGTCATTAAGGGCATGTAACGCATAATACGTTACCACATGATAACGGCCGACCAACTGTAATGACCGCCTCGTCATGATAGCTCAGGTCCAAGTACGCACCTTGTCAGCAGCCCCTATAAATAAGAACACGATTCTGAGGTAAAGACACATTCTATTTTCACACACGATCATCACCATATTCACACACTCCATTTGATGTATAGTGATAAGCTGAATTCAAGGGTATCTATGCTATAGATATTCCTGAAGAGAACATTAGATCCAGATCAATTCGTCAGCTTAATTGGGCTGAACATCTCTATCTTAAGGAGAGAACACATTCTTTGATCTAAGCCAAAGTCTTTCACCTTCTTAGACCCACCAATCTTAAAAGACGATATTTTTGCCTAGCTATCTTTGTTATGATATAAACTTTAGACTTTGCTTAACAACGTCCCAAAGATGTTATAAAGGCAGAAACAATTTGTTATTATGATATTCGGACTTAGCTTTACTTGAATGACCTTGGTTTAGACTTAATTTGCGTAAATTATTAAGTTGGCTTGCTTCAAATCCCAGTATTAAACCTTTAGTTATTAAATTGTAGTGAGGGAAATTGTAAACATGGAGCATTAGGATGTCAAAAGCACGAGCATAAGATACAACTTGTAAAATGGCCATGTAGATTGTAGAGTGAGATGTTAAAATTTTGTTCCATGGGCAGCGATGGGCTATTTAATTTTTGGGAAATATAAGTATTATAGGGTAGGAAATGAATTTTAATTTATGTCCTGTAACCATTTTTTAACTATATAAGTGGTGTACTCAAAGCACATTAAACCCTCCTATATTAAGGGTAATACATAGTTAAAATATTTAAATTACTGAAGAAAAAAAATTAATTTTAATATTATAATTATGTATTACCCTTAATACATAGTTAAAAATAATTGCAAATGTCTTGCACCAAGACATCGGACAACCCTTAATTTTTACATAGAAACAACTTTGCAAGTAAAAGGTTTATGTGCAGAATTTTCATTAAAAAAAAGTGCACTTAAAAGTATCATTGATTACAACGTTATTATTATTGAATCATGAGAAAGTTATATTTATAAATTTTTTATTTATAATTCTTATAAATTATATTATGTTCTTTCGGGAGAACACTAGGTTACACTATGTTCTTCGAGGAGGAGTACATAGTGTAATTTACAAAAATTTGTAAACAGATCCTCCTCTGGAATTATATATTATTTTGGCAAGTGTTTTATAAATAATGGATTTATACATGCATATCCAAATTCAATATGCTAATTACAGAATATAACTTCATTATTCTGGCCTAAATTTAATTAAGCTCTAATTTCATAAAAAAATTCAAACTCATAAATGATTTGATGCAAAGAGCATAATAGATTTATTGTAAAGCTCTTTCAAACTATATAATTCTTCATAAGAAATGTAATAATCTATTTTATTGAGTTTGGAATATAACAAGATGAGATTTGACTTCATTTCATTTATAATTTAAATATTATTTTTGAGATGTTAAACAATAAGAAACGAATATAAAAGCATTATAAATTTTTTCACCAAAAAAAAAGCATTATAAATTTTAAAGTTATGAATTAAAAATTTATGAATAGAATTTATTAGAATTTAATTTAATTTTGAATAAATATATTATATATATATATATATATATTAACTCTACATTATAAATATATTAGAATAAAATAAAATCAATTTTACTTTTATATAAATTTAGATATTTGTTTTTTTTTAAATTATTTAAACTGAATTAATCATAATATAAATTTTCATATGAAATGTAATTTTTAAATTAAACAAAAATAAATGATTTCTAATTTTTATAATTCCAAATGTAACCTTAATTTATTCTTGGAAATGAACTCCAATAAATCCTCAATCCTTTAATGGGCTTTCTTTATTTCCTTTCTGAAAACGTAGTGTTTCACATTGCATTTCTTCTTCTTCTTCTTCTTCTTCCATTTATCTTGCCCTTGATCATCGACCAAAACGCCATCGTTCGTTCCCACGGATCGGTCTTCGCAGTCTTCATCTCTTTCTCGCGCTGAATGAATCTTTGCTGCCTCCAGATTCAAAGGTTTTCCCCTGCCTCATATCTATTTCATCATTCGATTTTTTGAATTAGTTTTTAAAGTACTGAAAATGGTTCAATGCGGAAAAGGGTTTTGTGAAACCTATTTATGAAATTCCTTTTTTCGAGAATGTTGATGGAATATGAGGATTGGAAATAGTGTTTATTAGTTGTTTTTTTTTTTTTTTTTGATAACAATATTAGTTGGTTTTTGATTTAGGATCTCTGTGCGTGACCTATCTTTTGTGCCAAAAAGAGGGCTTTATTTGATTTTTAGGTTTTGATATGTGCTTTTTGTTCCTCTTTCAAGTTTGGATTAGCTATATTGATAAAATCTTGTTAGGAGAAAATGTAATTTAGGTTTGGATTTGGATAGGGATCCTCTTTTTTAAGTACTTTCTTCTTGGGTTTCTTTAGCTGAATGGATTTAGAGGATTGTTGTTTGATGTGACAAGAGGGTGTGTCTTAACAAGATTTGTGTCTGATGGTGCATTCTGTGTTTTTAATGATTGTTTGTTTTGATCTGTTTATAGGCTTAATTTGGGTCATGTTTTATTGCTGTTCCAAGGTGTGAAGATGATAATCTTTTAAATCATTGAGGAATTTGTTATTTTTTCCATCATCTTAACAATGATGTGTTCTCAAAGAAAATAAATGGCTACTTTCTTGAGTTGGTCAGGCTTCATTTTTTGAGAAATAATTTGCTTTCATTGCTGGACATTGTTTTTTAGGTTCAATATAAACTCATTTTCTAGTTGAATACGCTTTAGATTTTCGAAGAAGCTTCAGCATGCATTTGACCTGAAATGTGAATTTGGACTGAATAAGCAAGCCTGTGATATGTAGATTGAACTTTATTCTTTTTGGGCCAAATGTGTTGCAAGTTTTGGCCTTTTGGGGGCTGAATTCAAGCTGAGAGTATGTTTTTTCTTTAGTATCTTATATAGGCCTTTGTGAGATGATTGGCTAGATATTAGTAACAACAACAACCGCAGAGTACTGTACCTAGGGCTTACAAGCGTTAGCTAGATATCAATACTGCAAATAAATCATGTTTGTCCTATATTAATGTCAATGTCAAACTTTGGGTTTTGTGACACGTTGATTTATGTATGGGGAATTTTTTATTTTTTTTAATTTTATTTTGGTAGCATTAATTTGCTTTCTATGACATTTTCTTTGGTTAATCCATAATTTCATTCTTGGGTTTTTGATAAATAGACTCTTAAGTGTTTAATCTTAGATGCTTTCTTTTTAGTTGAACTTGATTGTATTTAGGAATAGGAAATACAGTTTCTTGTTCAGCTTGTATTTGATGAATGATCCACAAATATGAAGTAGTCTCTCTTTGAGTGATAGGTGATCGTTCTTAAAGTTAAGTAGTTGAAGTGGGTGCTGTCTTTTGGATACTTTCCCTTTTCTCTTTATGAATGTGAAAGTACTTATGGATAAAAGTTGGATGTGCATTTGGAGTTCCCTTGGGAGGAAATAAACTTGATCCTTTAACCACTTTTGCTTTCCTTTTTCAGTAATCTTATTGAGTTGCTGGTTAGTGGATCTGAATAATGATGCCGCCTTATGTTTGTGTTTTGTTTTCGTTCAGGAGTAGTTGTTGTTTGTGCATGTTCAGTTCTGATTCTTCTTAATAAGTTGCTATTATGTTTTTAGGTTCTTATATTTATTGTAGTTTGTTTTACATATTATTAGGTTCCAATTCACATTCAGAAACTGCTTTTGCATTTTAGTGTTTTGCTTGTTTCTCCTCAAGATGCTGTTCTTCATAATAATTATATTTTTTAATGCAATATTTTTTGTTAGATGCAGTTTGGTAATATATATTATGCATAAAAATAATAATAAAAATACACAACATATGTGAGCTTCATATAAGTTTGTCAAATCATAAGTTGGTTATTGAGCACTAACATCATTTCAGATTTCTTACTTAAAATCGGATTGAACAGGACACAGAGCAACCTAGAAAATTACTCAGTCAAGATCCCATAAATTTGCTGTCTTCCTCTCCAAGCACTTGAACTTTTAAAAGAACCTAGTTCTGTTTTGCCAACCATGGACGGACGCATGAGCACCACCAGGCCAGCAGCCCTATCTTCCCCTTCTATCACTGCCACCACAACCATAACAATTGAAAACTCTGAGTCATCATCCTCTTCATCTCAGCACGAACAACAGCAACCAGAAGTCCTTTTCCTCCCCCTCAATCGCAAGAAGAAGAAGGTCACATGGAAAGAGGGAACTGTAGACAATGAGTTCTTGCAGAAGAAGAGTTCCAAGAAGTGCTGCATCTTTCATAAAGAGAAGCCCTTTGATGAAGATGACAGCGATGAAGATGACGTACCACATCACTCTGATAAACATCCCCATGATCACAGTGGGTTTTGTTGTAAGAATCATGATGAAGCTGGCCCAAGCAGTTAGGGCTGAGTGATGAGTGCGGTGATGAATGAACCAAAAATAAGGCATGTACTTTGTAGAGTAAATGTTTCTAGAACTCATTTAACTTAAGCTTATTAGTAAATGGAATTACTTAATTTTGGTTCTAAGGAAAGTAAAAATACATTGGAATTGGAGGAATGTTTAATTTAAACTTGAGTTTTGATCTCAACTACTCTATCCATTGTACTGTTTAGAGTGTTTCATGTCTATTGTGCATTAGGGAAAAAAAGATGGTGGGTTAAGGGATTTTTAGTATAATAATAAATTCGGCAAACAATTCACAGTAAAAAAAGATTAGATATTGATTTGGATTAATGTTCTATCCTTTCCCTTTCTTTTTAAACAATTTAATATGCCTCATCAGAGTGATACTGCCTTCGATTAATAGATCATAACACAACCTGTAGCGTGTAAAATGAAATCACAACTAATGCCTATCGTCTCCTTTAGTGATGTCTAACTTGAATTTAAGGGAGTGTAAAAAATCAAAAATTTGAATTGCACTAAAAAAATTATTTTTATAAAATCAGTTCTTGAACTGAATTATTTTTTTGGGACATAATTTATGAACTGAATTAGTTTATGAACTGAACTCATTTTTAAAATCAGATTAAGAATCGAATTGATTTAAAAAATCATGATCTGAATCATTTTTGTTTCTCTTGATTTTTATATATATTTTTCTCTATTTTTCTTCCTTATTTATTTTGTTCCTTCTTTTATCTTTATTTTTATTACTTTGTTTAGTTTTTTGTTTTTTTTAATGTATTTCTCTCTCTTATTTTTACTTCATTTTATTTTGGGAAATCCAGAATCACTTATGTACCTATGGTTTGTAAAAAGTAAAAAATCATAAGGACATATGATACGTGATGGGTATGAGAAAAGGGAAAAGACACTTTGGAAAAATAAACAGGATAGATAAGAGTCCACCACAATTGAGATTAAAGGCTAAGCCACCCTCCCAACTGATAAAGAACCCACTTGCCTCACCACTAACCCAAGGTTAGATAAAGATAACAAGATTCAAGACAAGTTTGAGCACTTGCAACACACTTTTTTTCATTCATCAAATCTGCCATTTGCATTACAAAATATCCTATATTTATAGAATAACTAAAAGCATAAGAATACAAAGAGACATATAACTTCAACAGTTGTGTTGCTTAGGAAATATAAATAAAAATAACTAAACCCAACTCCCAAGAGTCATGCTCCCAAGGATTGTGTTGCTTAGGAAATAGAAATAATAATAACTAAATTCAACTTCCAAGAGTTATGCTCCCAAGAGTGAATAGCAACTAAAAAACTCTTTATTGCACTTTAAAATGTTAAAACTCTTGATTTTCCTTCTGTATCATCCTCCCCTTCCTGATTGGGATTTGTCCTCAAATCCTCATGGTCTTCATTACTCTTGGAATAAACAAAGATATCATCAAAACACACCACAACAAAATTCTCAATGAAAGGACGAAGAATTTCATTCACAAGTCTCATAAAGGTGCTTGGAGCATTAGAAAGCCCAAAGGGCATGACTCTCGATTCATATAACCCTCTTTTAGTCTTAAATGCAGTCTTCCATTCATCTCCTTCCTTCATTCTATACTTGATGGGGATGTTGTTTATGGCCTTACTATCAACACACATATGCATAGTACCATCCTTTTTAGAAACAAGTAAAGCTGGAACAGAACAAGTATTCATACTTTCTCTTTGGCTTTTCCCTTTAGTTGCTTTTGTAGCATGGAGGACTCTTCGTAACATAAGCAGATGCTCCCCTTGGTCTGCTCCTAAGATAATTTCTTCATCCTGGATCTCATCATGTTCAGCATCCCAAACTAAGATAATTTCTTCATCCGGGATTTCATCATGTTCAGCATCCCAAACTGGACCTTGTTCATATTCATGCTCAATTTCTTTAAATTTCATAACCCGCCTATTAGGACAATCAGCTTCAAAATGGTCATAGCCTTGGCATCTAAAACATTTCTTTTCATCAAACTTCTTTTTAAATTCTTTCGGAGCTTCCTCGACCTTCTCCTTAATAATTTGTGATGAAGAGGAGTCATCCTTGGAATAGTAATTCTTAAAGAAACTTGATGGCTTGTTGGTCGCCTTGTTTGATTTTGAATGTTTCTCCACTTTAATGGCTAACTTGCACACATATTCAAAAGTCCAAAAAGGTTGTAGTTCCACCTTCTCAGCAATATCAGTATTTAACCCACCAATAAAACGAGCAATTTTTTGTTCCTGAACTTCTTGAAGGCCACTAGTCATAAGGAGTTGCTCATACTCCCTAATATACTCTTCAACACTAAGATCTTCTTGTTTGAGAGAAGCAATTTGGAGATACAAGTCTTGTTTGTAACTGGCAGGAAGAAATCTTTTATCCATTAGCCTCTTCAGTTTAGCCCAAGATTTGAGCCTTCTCTTGCCTTCTCGGTTCCTCTCCATCTTCAAGTTCTCAAACCATATTGTTGCATACTTTTTGAGTTTGATGCTTGCAATTTTGAAGCACTTCTCATCATCAAAGTCTTTAACTTTAAAAATTCGCTCAATAGAACGAACCCATTCCAAATAAATATCGGGATTCAAGCTGCCATCAAATTCTGGCGGTTCGATTTTCACTTCTCTAGAGTCATCTTGGAATTTTCTCCTTCTTCTATCATGAAGTGTTGACTCATTTGAAGAAGCACTTGAGTCACTAGCAGAAGAATCATGACTAGAGGAGCTATGAGTGCTTCTGGAATGTCTCCTACGTCCATGATGATTTCCTTGGACAAGATTAGCAAGAGTTTGACGTATTTCTTCAATCTGATTTTCAAGATTTGCAAGTTGTTGGTCACGCCTCATATTCTGATTTTGTTCACGAGTTCTGTACCTTGGACCTTCGTCTTCCATGTGAACCGGTGCTCTGATACCAAGTTGATACGTGATGGGTATGAGAAAAGGGAAAAGACACTTTGTAAAAATAAACGGGATAGATAAGAGTCCACCACAATTGAGATTAAAGGCTAAGCCACCCTCCCAACTGATAAAGAACCCACTTGCCTCACCACTAACCCAAGGTTAGATAAAGATAACAAGATTCAAGACAAGTTTGAGCACTTGCAACACACTTTTTTTCATTCATCAAATCTGCCATTTGCATTACAAAATATCCTATATTTATAGAATAACTAAAAGCATAAGAATACAAAGAGACATATAACTTCAACAGTTGTGTTGCTTAGGAAATATAAATAAAAATAACTAAACCCAACTCCCAAGAGTCATGCTCCCAAGGATTGTGTTGCTTAGGAAATAGAAATAATAATAACTAAATTCAACTTCCAAGAGTTATGCTCCCAAGAGTGAATAGCAACTAAAAAACTCTTTATTGCACTTTAAAATGTTAAAACTCTTGATTTTCCTTCTGTATCAACATATGGGATAAAAAAACATATCCTTTTGCAAACCACAGAGGCATATGTAATAAAAAATATATCATTTTGCAAACTACAGAGGCACATGTTATAAAAAAAAATCACATGGATATAAGTGATTCTAGAATAAACCACAGAGGTATCGGTGAACTTTTCCCGTTTAATTTTTTTTTCAAAATTATGATATTATTTATATTTATAATTTTCTTTTTTTCCTCAATATACTTTTTGTATGGTTTCAGAACTGATTCAAAAACTAATTTTAGGAGTATGCAAACAAACCACAAAAAATACTGCACTTAAACCAATTAATTTTCAAAATCAGTTCTTGAAGTGAACTATTTTTAAAAACTAATTCATGAATCAAATTCAAAGAAGGTTGAAGAAAGAAGAAAAGGAAAACGTGAGAAGAGAAGAAGAATCGAGAAATGAAGATATTATTGAATCGATAGAAATCAGTACATACACGTGTGTTGCTTTATAGATCAGAGAAGCAACACACGACACGTGACACAGGTAAAGCCAGCCAAGGACACGTGTAACAAACAGTTACACGGTTATAACAAATCATGCAAAGGGAGCAAGATTACATAAATGCCCCTCTGAACAATTACAAGCAAGATTACATAAATGCCCCTATACATTTTATGCTAATATGCCCCCTCAAACTCAGGGTGGATGAAGCAGAAGATGAGAATCCACCACCGTGAGTTTGTCTCTCAAGACAGCAAACCGAGAAGTAGATAGACTCTTGGTGAGCGTATCAGCAACTTGATCCAAGGCAGGAACATGACAAACACGGATCTCCTTAGAGAGCACCCTCTCTCGAACAAAGAAGATGTCTAACTCCATGTGCTTAGTTCTAGCATGAAGAACAGGGTTGTGTGACAGTGACACAGTACTTAAGTTGTCACAAAGAATAAGAGGTGTAGTGAGTTGAATATGAAGTTCTTGAAGAAGAGATTTTAACCAGAGAACTTCAGCAGTAGCTAGAGCTAAGCTTCGATATTCAGCTTCCGTGCTAGAGCGAGCAACCAAGGTCTGTTTCTTGGACCACCAAGATACTAGGTTAGAGCCAAGGAAAACACAAGCTCCTGAAGTGGATCTGCGATCATCAGGATCACTAGCCCAATCTGCATCACAAAAGGCTGTAATAGAGAACATATGACTGGGATTGCAAGGCTGCAGTAGCATCCCATGATTACAGGTACCACGAAGATAACGTAAAATGCGTTTCACAGCAGCCCAATGTTCTTCAAGAGGCTGTGACATAAACTGACAAGCCTTGTTTACTGAATAGCTGATCTCAGGTCGAGTAAGAGTTGCATATTGTAAAGCACCTACAATGGACCGATAGAGAAAAGGATCAGAATAATAATTAGAACCAAACTTTGAAAGTTTACAACCAGAAGGTAGAGGTGTAGCAATGCCCTTAGCTTCAGCCATGTTAGCCCGAACAAGCAAGTCACGAATGTATTTTGCTTGAGTCAAAACCAATGCTCCAGAAGACATTTTCTTAACTTCAATACCAAGAAAAAATTCAAGATCACCAAGATCTTTTAAGGCAAAGGCAGTGTTCAGCTGTTTAATCAGAGACTGAATGAAGAGAGAGTCACTTCCTGTAATGATAATATCATCCACATAGACCAAGAGAAAAACACATTGAGATGATTTTCTGTATATAAACAAAGAAGGATCACATTTGCTTGCTGTGAATCCCAGCTGCAGAAGGCAAGCTTTGAGCTTGTCAAACCAAGCCCTTGGAGCTTGTTTTAAACCATAGAGTGCCTTATGTAACCTGCATACAAGGGATTTGTTAGATGTCTCAAAACCAGGGGGTTGACACATATAAACCTCTTCTTCAAGAATGCCATTTAGGAAGGCATTATTAACATCCAACTGCCGTAGCTTCCAACCAAAAGAGATGGCAATAGTGAGAACAGTCCGAATTGTGATAGGCTTCACAACCGGAGAAAAAGTTTCAGTATAGTCAAAACCATGTTGTTGATGGAAGCCTTTAGCTACCAACCTAGCCTTATACCTTTGTACAGAGCCATCAGGGTTTTCTTTGACCCGAAACACCCATTTACACCCTATAGCTTCCCTATTTGGTGGAAGAGGAACCAGAGTCCAGGTGGAATTGGCTTGAAGAGCACTGTACTCAGATTGCATTGCAGAGAACCACTTAGGACAGGCCAAAGCTTGTTTAATGGAGATAGGTTCAAGAGAGGTTAAAAGAACTTGAGACATGTGAGCTGTTTTAGAGCGAGTTTTAATGGAGTGTGTGGGTGACAAGTGCAAAGAACTGGATGGAAGATATTCAGAACCAGAACTGGGAAGAGAGGAAGAAGAAGATGAAGGACTAAATGAAATAGTTTGTGAAGAAAGAGAGTGAGAAGAAGAACCTGAACTTGTCGAGTCAGACCTGGAGACACCAACTGAAGAAGGAGAACTCTGTTGAGAAGGGTTGTGCTCACTGTTTGGAGAAGAACATTCTGATGGCAAGTCATTACTTGAAGATGAGACTGATGCAGGAAGAGGAGATGTACACTGTGGTGAAGATGAGATATGGTGAGAGGAATCACTGGAGTTGAGGGGAGATTGATGCAACAAAGGAGGTGATACAAAGGTAGGAGATAATAAAGGAATGAGATTAGAAACCGGTATAGGAGAGTCACTGGAAGAAGAAGAAGAGTTGGAGCTAGTCCAAGATGAATATGGGAATTTAGTTTCATTGAACAGAACATCTTTTGAAATAAAGAGTCTGCCTGATGAATTAAGGCATTTGTAACCCTTATGATTAGGAGAATACCCAAGAAAAACACATTCACTGCTCCTAAAATCCAATTTGTGACTGTTATAAGGTCTTAAGAAAGGGAAGCATGCACAACCAAAAACTTTGAGAGACTTGTAATCAGGTGCTGTGTGATATAACTTGGTGAAAGGTACTTCAAAGTGTAGGGCAGCTGTAGGTAAGTTATTGATGAGAAAGACAGCAGAAGTGAAGGCATGATCCCAAAATTTAATAGGCAAAGATGCATGAGCAAGTAAGGTGAGACCTGTTTCTACAATATGCCTATGTTTTCTCTCAACCACTCCATTTTGATGATGAGTGTGAGGACAAATAATTCTATGTGCTATACCAAGCTGTTTTAGGAGTTGATGAAAGGGGCGAAATTCTCCTCCCCAATCAGTTTGAAGAGCTTTGATAGTGGATTGAAATTGATTTGAAATAAGGGCTTGATATTGAGTGAAGATTGTTAAAGCTTCTGACTTTTGCTTTAAAGGATAGATCCAAGTGTATCGTGAGTGTGCATCTACAAAAGATATGTAATAGGTAAAGCCTAAGGTAGACTTGACTGGAGCAGGACCCCACAGGTCACTAAAGACCAAGTCAAAAGGTTTTTCATAGATTTTAGTAGAAGGAGATGAATGAAGTCGATGAATTTTTCCCAAACAGCAAGCAGAACACAACTCAACACTTATTTTATTTGGAATAGGAATATTACAAGATTTGAGAACTGAGTTGAGAGCATCAACATGAGGATGTCCCAATCGACAATGCCAAAAAGAATACAAAAAATTTGAACCTACAGGTTTCTGAACATCAGAGACAACATTTATTGTGCCCTGTGGTATTACATCAGTGGAAGAAACACTAGGAGATACAGAATTACTACAAGTGACAGAGTTTAAAACACTGTTGGAGGGACACGGTTGACTTGATTGCTGACTAGAGTTGTGAGAAAGATGAACTCCATGAAACTGATACAGACCATCTGATCCAAGAGTACCCTTCAGAAGTACTTCATGAGATCCCTGTGATTTGACACAACAAGTGAACGGGTGAAATTCAAAATAAACACCATTGTCTTTGGCAAACTGACTCACACTAATCAAATTTTTAGTTATGGAAGGAACAAGAAGTAAGTGGTGAAGGTGTAAGTGAGTGTGTGGTTTGAGTGGTGAAGAAAAGGAAGATGAACCTATAGCATCCACTTTCAAACCTTGGCCATTTCCTATATACACTTGATCAGCACCTGAGAGTTGAGTGCTCTGCAACAAATTGTGTGAGTTGGCAGTGACATGATGAGAAGCACCCGAATCTGGATACCACTCTATGCCATGAATATTGGAGGGAGTTGGCAAAATACCATTTCCTTGTGTCTGTGTAGCAATATTGCAACTCGGTTGAGTAGAACCTTGAGATGGAACAGTAGTGAGTAAAACTTGTGGTTGGTTCTGAGTTGAAGGTCGAGTATATTGATAAGACCTTTGAAAAGAAGGCTGTGTTGATGTGAAAAACTGAGAAGTCTCAGGAGGAGAGGGATCAGGGACAAAGTTTTCATCAAACCTGTACCAACAAGTTTGAACTCCATGACCAAACTTGTAACAGAGTTGACATTGCACATTGGTGCGTCCTCTGCCTCTTCCTCCTCTGTTACCACGAGCAAAGAACCTTCCTCTCCCTCTATTATTACCAGTATTTGTACCATAGGACCTTTGATTATTAGTGTTCTGATCCTGATTCAGTTGAACTGCCTCAAGAGGAGGCCTACCAGGTGTGAAGTCAGAACCATAAGCATCTTTCTTATCAGTAGGAACCTTCTGCACAACATTTACAGAAATGGAATCGGAGAGAAGAGATTCATGTTGTCTTGCAAGCATCATTTCATAAGACATCAACTCAACTCTCAAGTCAGTGAGAGTGTAAGGATTCTCACGAGCTCGAACTGAAGTAACAAAAGCATTGAAGTCAGATGGAAGACCAGCAAGTATCAACTCGGTTTGTTCCTCAACCGAGATAGGGCTTTTGATGGCCTTAAGTTCATCACATAGAGATTTCACACGTCTTAGGTACTCAGCAACAGATCTACCACCTTTCTTAATGGTTCGAAGTTCAGATCTGAGCTGATGAGCTTTGGATCTCATCATACCTTGGAAAAATTTGTGGATCTGGTCCCAAGCCTCATAAGCATGATGAACTCCTAAGATTTCATTCAGGATATCTTCAGAGATAGTGGACAGAAGCCAGGAGAGAAGCATCTGATCTTGACGCAGCCACTCTGTATACTGAGGATTTACAACTTCATCCACGCGATTTTGTTCAGAATCATACTGAAGAGGTATTTTAGGATTAACTAAAAAATGATGAAGTTGATGAGAAGTTATCACCGGTTCTACAACTTGATTCCAAAGAAGAAAGTTGATCTCTGTCAACTTGACAGAGATCTGATGATTGAACAGTGACGGAGAAGATGAAGATGGACGATTCTCCATGGACGAGTTTCCGGTTGCAGATTGTGACGGAGAAGACGAAGCGGAAGTCATAGGAAGCTTGTATCAGGCCCTCAGGAAGAGAGCTCTGATACCATCAAAGAAGGTTGAAGAAAGAAGAAAAGGAAAACGTGAGAAGAGAAGAAGAATCGAGAAATGAAGATATTATTGAATCGATAGAAATCAGTACATACACGTGTGTTGCTTTATAGATCAGAGAAGCAACACACGACACGTGACACAGGTAAAGCCAGCCAAGGACACGTGTAACAAACAGTTACACGGTTATAACAAATCATGCAAAGGGAGCAAGATTACATAAATGCCCCTCTGAACAATTACAAGCAAGATTACATAAATGCCCCTATACATTTTATGCTAATACAAATCAATTTTTTTTCTCTGATTTATTTATTTTTTCACTGTCTTCTTTTTTCTTTATTTTTATTTCTCTCATGTATTTTTATTTTTTAATATTTATTGCTTTTTTTAATTTTCAAGATGATTGATATTTATAATTTTTTATTTTTTTATTTTAATTTTTTTATCATTTTTATTTGGATTCAAAATTAATTTTAAAAACCAATTCAAAACTAGTTATGAACCATTTCAGTTTACTAAATTAATAAATCAATTCTTTTACCAAAAAAAAAAATAATAATAAATCAATTCAATTACAAGAATTTAATTATTTTTTACAATTCAGTTCTGGTAGGCAACTAAACCGAATTGAAGTGAACCATGGACCTAAAAAATACAGGGTTTGTTTTTCTCGTGTTTCATGAGAAAATAAATCCTTCCTATACATATAATAGAAAAGTGTGTTACTTTTTTTTTTTTAAATAGATGGATCTTACACTTGATGTATCTATGAGATGAGAACATAAATATACTATGAATTAGGGAAATTGAAGGAAGACCACCCAATTGAAGATTTCCCGCCTGTGAATTAGTTTCTTAAACGTAGTTTTTGTCCTTTGTTTAGTTTCTATTGTTTACTTGGTGTTTTGCAGGACCCTTGACCCAACGATTCAATTTTCTTCATCTACTTGTTAATGACAGCTACGGGAAATTTCTTGTGCATTACGCCGTTTACCGTCTCCATCAATTTGGTTATAGTCTTCGTCCATCCCTTTAGTCTTCTACCTGTGAGAGAAATTGCTAAGCATGTGTGTACCTGTTTCTCCAAATAATGACAAAGCTTTAAAACTTGACTTAACATTTGATTGGGGGTTGATGTTTCCACGAAATTCATCATGCATGGTTGATGGTTCCAACAAGTGTAATTTCTTAGTATATATAAGAGTTGTCAGAGTGGAGCCAAAGCCATCATCCAAAACCATCAATACCATTGACTGTTCCAATACACTTGTTTCTCTAAGTATGGGAAGATACCTGAGTGTTGCAACATGTGTTGTCCTTTTGCTGTTGGCTGAAATTGCACAAATATGCTTGTGTGCAAATTCAACCATACCCTGCATAGAACGAGAGAGGCAAGCTCTTCTCAAGTTCAAAGCATCCTTTCATGATCCATCAAACAGGCTTTCCTCATGGAAAGGTATCCATTGTTGCCAGTGGGAAGGCATAGCCTGTGACAATGTTACTGCTCATGTTAACAAGCTTGATCTCGGTAATCCTACCAACCTTGATCTCTGGTTTCCTTTATTTACACCAGAATATGAGGAGTATATAGAGTACAAGCGACTTTATCTACAAGTTGATACTGTGCAAGACCGAGTTCCTATGCAAGCTCCAAATGTTAATCCATCTTTGTTGCAGTTGGAACACTTGACTTACTTGGACTTGAGTGGAAATGATTTCAATTCTAGTTCAATACCAATCTTCATTGGTTCTATGGGAAGGCTTAGGTATCTTTCTCTCTCGGGAGCTAACTTTGGCGGGAGGATTCCTGACAATCTTGGAAATCTCACCAACCTTCACCATCTTGATCTCAGTTACAATTTCCAAGATTTATCAACCAATGAGATCAATTGGATCTCTAAACTTCAATTATTAGAACACCTTGACATGAGTGGTGTTTACCTTGGGGGTGCACACAATATGTTCCAGGTACTTGACATGCTTCCTTCCTTGTTACGTATTTATTTGCGTGATTGTGGACTTGACAAATATCTCATTCCACACCATGCTTTCCAAAACATGACATCTCTTTCTTATCTTGATCTTTCATTTAATTCGCTTCAAGGTCCAATTCTTGATGCTTTCAGAAACTTGACTTCCATTCAGTTCCTCTACCTTTCTTTCAACAATATCACTTCAATTCCATCATGGTTCTCTGAATTGAATAAACTTGTGGCCCTTGATCTTTCTTTGACTTGGCTTCATGGTCCGATTCCTGATGCTTTTGAAAACATGACTTCCATTGAATCCCTCTACCTTTCTCACAACAGTATCACTTCAATCCCATCATGGTTTCCCAACTTGGAGAAACTTGTGCATCTTGATCTTTCTTACAATGGGCTTCGTGTCGCAAGTAATAATGCTTTCAGAAACATGACATCACTTGTGCATCTTGATCTTTCATACAACGGGCTTCGTGGTCCAATTCCAGAGAATTTCCAAAACATGACTTCTATTGAGTTCCTCGACCTTTCCATGAACAATTTCAGTTCAATGATTCCATCGTGGTTTGCTAAGTTGAAGAGTCTTGTCCACCTTGATCTTTCATCGAATGAACTCCAACATATGGAATGTTCTCTCCCATCAATTATGAGAAACATGTGCCACCTCAAATGGTTAGATTTCTCGGGAAATAAGCTTCAAGGAGAACTTACCGGAAGCTTCGAATTGTCAGGATGCATTAGATATGATCTGGAGGAACTGCATTTAAGTGATAATGAGTTTAGTGATCGCTTGCCAACTTGGCTGGGGAAACTTGAAAATCTAAAGCTCCTTGATCTCAGCTCAAATTTTTTCTATGGGCCCATTTCCTTTTCTCTAGTGCCAAAATTAAAAGAGTTGAAAGCACTTCATTTATCTAACAATAAGTTGGACGGGATCATTCCTAATAATATGGGACAACTTGTCAATTTAAGTTACTTAGATCTTTCTTCTAATAAATTTTATGGTTTTATTCCTCAAAGTGTTGGGGAACTTGTAAGTCTATATTTTCTTAATCTTTCCAAAAATTCTTTTGATGGCCCCATTCCTCAAAGTCTCTGGCAACTTTCAATTTTGGATCTTTCTTCAAACAAGTTGGAGGGTATAATTTCTACCTTAAGAGAATGGTCCTCAATTGTGTCTGACATGTATCATTTGGATCTCTCCAATAACCAAATCGGTGGATCACTTCCAGAAAATATAGGCCATATGATGCCCCGATTGCATAACTTGATTCTTGGAAATAACCGCATAAATGGTTCAATACCAATCTCTTTGTGCCAAATTATTGAGCTGAGAAACCTTGACCTTTCAAAGAACAAGTTATCTGGTGAGATCCCAAATTGTTGGAAGGATAATGAAGGGTGGGAAGAAATAAATTTGTCATCCAACAACCTATTGGGTGAGTTTCCAATCTCATTCGGGAATCTTTCCTCATTGTTTTGGTTGCATTTGAATAATAACAGCCTTCAAGGTGAGCTTCCACTGTCTTTGAGAAATTTGAAGCAATTGCTGATTTTGGATGTTGGTGAGAATCAACTTTCTGGGAGTATACCATCATGGACAACAAACACTTTTCCTTCACTGCAAATTCTGAGACTGCGGCAAAACTTGTTGGGTGGCAGCATTCCTTCACAATTATGCCAACTCACGTCACTGAAAATTTTGGACCTTTCCCGCAACAAATTACATGGTTCAATACCTTGGTGCATAGGCAATCTTAAAGGAATGACTTTGGATAAATCATTAGACAAAGCCAACACAGAATTGGCTCAGGTGCAACAATATGAGTCCATTGCAAATCCTCCTATGCTTAATCCGACTGCTGCTGAGCCTCCGGCTCCGACTGCGGCTGAGCCTCCGTTTCAGACTGTGGTTGCGGGTGCGCCTTCTGAATGGTATAAAGAGGATGTCAAAGAAGTCATGAAAGGAACAGAAGTTGAGTACATCAGAATCTTGAAGCTTGTAGTGAACATGGACTTGTCAGAGAACAATTTGGTTGGATCAATTCCGAATGGAATAACTTGTCTAACTGGATTGATTGGCTTGAATCTGTCAAACAACCATTTGAAAGGAGAGATCCCTAAGATGATTGGTGATATGAAATCACTAGAATCCTTGGACCTGTCTCAGAACCAACTTTCAGGCACAATTCCAAACAACATGCCAGCTTTAACTTTCTTGAGCCATTTAAACTTGTCACACAATAACTTTTCTGGACCAATTCCACAAGATGGTCAGTTTTTAACTTTGGATGACCCATCTATTTATGCTGACAACCCATATCTTTGTGGATCTCCACTTCCAAAATTATGTCCTGGTGACGATTCAAATCCAGCTCGTGAAAGCAAAGGTAATGAAGATGAAGATGATGGCAAGAAAGAAAAGGTAGAAAAAATATGGTTCTACTTTGTCATAGCAGTTGGCTTTGCTACTGGTTTCTGGGGAGTTATTGGGACCTTATTTTTCAACAAGAGTTTCAGACATGCTTACTTCAGATGGGCGGATGACAAGGCAGACAAGATTTATGTGGCAATTGTTATAAAATGGGCAAAGCTAAAGAAACTGATGATGATGATGATGAGAAGCCGTATGAGTGGGTGAGTACTGTTGTTTCTCTTTTCTTTCCTTTTCTATATGTTTTAGTAGTAAGTTGAATAAGGTTTGTGTTGTTTTTCTGTTTATTTTTAATTTCACCTTTATTTGACACAATGTTGTATGGCTTTAGATAGATATTTTATGATTTAGTGTGTAATTGTACGAAGCAGTTTATGCTTTGAAGTTTGAACACTAGTTACTATTTACAGCAAGTATACAAATTCCAAATAAAGTTTGAATTTTGTGTTCTGGTCTAGTAATTAATAATGTATGTATGTAGTGTGGTACATGTGTTCGTGAGTGAAATTCTTCAATTCATTTACACGTTAATTCACATAGTAAATGCTTGTGGTTATATAAATATGTGAAATGGCCAGAAAAGTTAAATTTCCCATAGTTCAGTTTCTCTAAGAAAAAAGGTTTTAAAAAAAAATCTTTGAATTTCTTTCTACATTGTAGTTGGAAATTGGAATGGTCATACAAAAGAATCAACTCAATCAAAGAGTTCCTGTAACTTGAACTGAAAGGCCGAGTAAAATGAGATTCGCAGTAACATTAATTAATGCCGAACAACACAATAATGAGTTAATATATAGTTAGATTTAATTTGAAAAAAAAAATCGTTTTTTTTTACATGAAGAATAATAAAAATGAAGAAGGACAAATTAACTTATACTCCATTATCTTTTTCTTTTTTTGAATTTAAATATAATTTAAGATAAATATTTAATGAATTTGAGTGGGAGCGATGGTTCCTAAGTCCTCCGTGGCTAGTAGCTCCACCAACTGAACCTTTTATCTTTAAAATTGAATATTAGAGAGATATTCCTTTGTCTTCCATTAGCTACAAACGGATGCACTTCATCTCATCCCTGTACTCCTATTGTCAGTTATTTTGAGTCCATGCTGATACCACGTGCAAGTTGTGCGCATTTATTTTTATTCTTATTTTTTATATAAAGTTTTAACTTAGTTGGAGCATATTTGAACCAAAAAACTCTTGACCCTAACAGTCCAGGGGTGAGAAAAATAATCAAAAAAGTGGGTCGAACCATGAACCGAACCGAACCGCTTCATAAAATAATCGATTTTAAAAAATTAGTTCATGAATCGAACCGGTATTTAAAGAACCGGTTCATAAACCGAACCGGTTTTTAGAACCGGTTTAAGAACCGAACCAATTTTTAGAACCGATTTAAGAACCGAACCATTTCCGAACCGAACCATTTTCAAACAAAACCAAATTAATTTTTATAACTTTATTTTTTAAATTTTTAAATTTTTAAATTTTTTTATTTTCAAAAGAGGGTCGACCCGAACCGGTTCCGAACCGAACCGAACTAGTTTTGGACCAAACCGAACCACTTTCGAACCGAACCATTTAAACCAATTCGGTTCGATTTTTCAAAAAGTCTGGTTCGGTTCAACCCATGCACATCCCTAGTCCGCGCCACCCATTTGCTTGTTTTTTTTTTTTTAATAAACTTTTTTTTTTTTTAGTTGCCTAACTGCTCATCTACTGGGTGTTATTTTCTCACAACAAGAAGCATTAGCATACATAAAAGGAAAAGTGAAGGCCTTGACTCTAATAATGCAAGTCCATCACAAAAAGGAACCTTTACTTTTAAATCTTGCCCTTCCCATGTTATGATCACATTGGATGGCACTTAGTCTGGGTGCTTCACATTTTTTAAACCTTTACATTCTCTAGTTTTCCTTCAAGAAACCAACAGAAGCTAGAACACTTGAAACTTCAATCATATTTCTCTTCTCCTCCTTGAAAACAGACTTTAAATTGCTGAAATAGTTTAATCAGATATCCTTGTGTCTGTGTGAGACTGTGTGTTGAAAAGGGGAGCTGAAGCCATTAGTGGATGCTTTTGCTTTTAGTGTAATTCAACACTTCATTAAGCATGATTCAATAATAGAAAGTGCAAGCAATATATAATCACAGGTATGCAACATTGTTTGATATAGGAATGAATCCCATTCACGATAAACCCGTATATAATATAACTAACTATATTGTTGCTGTTACATTTAAATTAATGTTACCCTTTATGAAATTTCTAGAGGTTTCCTCATTGGTTTCGGATTATACAGGTTAAGGGCTCAAAAGTCAAAATCCCAACCCATGAATAATTTTTCTGTATAATGAATGGGTCGTTTCGGCTTTCTAGTTCCTTCACAGTGATAGTGTTACAATTTTATTTATGTAATTTTATTATTTTATGAATTATTTGGTTGTTTAAGTAGTGAGTAGTTATTTTTCTTGTTTTAGTGGAGACTATTTGATCTTAGTGAGTAGTTACTTTTACGGTGGGCTCATATTATCTATTTAAACCTTGAAATATTGTAATAAAAATTATCATATCAAATTAAAAAATTATCCCAATAGACACTTGTGCAAGATCAGACTTCCTCAATATAACCATTTGAGTCAGACTTCCTCGATAATTCTATTTTATTTATTTTGTTCGTAACAGATAACAGATATGGGCTTGGTCTATTTGTTACCTTTCTTGTTACTGAGACACCCAACAAAGGTTCTATTGCTGCATGTTTACTTTTATTTTTCATACTTTAAATAATTAATTTTAATTTACACTCAAAAAATGTGTACGCTATAGTTTAATCATGTCTTATCATATTATTACAAAATATTGATCGATCATAACATAATTATTTAGGGACATGATATACTTACCACCAGAAAAGTTTATCACTTTTACAACTAATTTAATCACTGTTGATTTTCGTCAATCTAATGGTTATAATTTATTGGGAATTAATAATTAATTAATAAATGTGACACAATAAATGTTATTAATTTTCAATAAATCATAATCGTTAGATTGACGGAAATCAACGGTGATAAATTAATCTATTCCCATTGTATTGTGGTTTAGACTTTAAAGTATTAAATTGATGGTAAATTATTCCGTTCCCATAGTATTGTCGTTTAGACTTTAGAGTATTAAATTATTTTACTAATATGACAACACATAATTCAATTAAGTATGAAAATTTCGTATGACAATATATATATATATATATATGAGTCGTTGATCTTTTATGATCTAAAGGCTATCAGATGAGGTGTCAAAATTCAAATTTGACACTGGTGTCAAAGGATGCTACCTCTCTCTCCATATATATATATATATATATATATATATATATATATATATATATATATATATCGTGCAAACAACATTATTTATTATTTGATATAGGTAATGAATCCCATTCACAATAAAAGCGTATATAATATAATTAATTAACTATTGTTGTTGTTACATTTAAATTAAGGTTACACTTTATGAAATTTCTAGAAGTTTCCTCATTGGATTTGTATTATACAATTTAAGGGCTCAAAATCCCAACCCATGGTAATCTTTATGTATAATGAATGGGTCATTTCGGCTTTCTAGTTTCTTCACTACTGATAGCAGATATGGGTTTGGTGTATTTCTTACCTTTCTTCTTTTTTAGACACCGAATTTGGTCTACAACAAAGTTTTGTTTGTGTGTGTTTACTTTTTATTTTTCATACTTTATATCAGTGTTATAAAAATTGGACTGACCCGAACAATTCAAACCGAAAACTGGTAAATCGGAGGTGTGATCGGTCCGATTTACACCAAGGATCGGATATGCAAGTGAACCTGTGTGAATCGGGTTGAACCGGCCGGTTACTAGTAAAATCGGTGACTTGCGGGTCAAACAAATCAACCCGGTGATGGACTTTACCCATATCACTTCTGGACATCCTTCAAGATCTGTGATAGACAAAGAAGAAAAAAACTCCATTGATATGATAGATGAAGAAGAATAAAACTTGACCATTGATAGATGAAAAAACAGAAAAATAACATATTTAAATCCACCTGATCGATGAACACTCGAAATGAACTCACCCATTCTTTTGGAAACAGGAACAAGAGAACCAATCTGAGTAATCCAACTCGCTCCCGGCTACATTTCCTTTGGACCCAAAGCCGCTTAGAAGCGGATTTGAAAAATAAACACATTGAAACAGAGAAGAGAAGAATGAATAGGAAAGGGGGGAAGCGCTGCGAACATGCTGCTTTCTGCGCTGACGTGAACAAAAAGAAATGATGGTTTTGATTTCTCCCAAGTTGATTACAGCTGGAAGGGTTCATTTAATTAGTAAATTAATTAATTATTTAATTAGTACATATAAATTGTATTGGAAACTGAAAAGGTTCATTTAAAAAAATATTTAATAATTTTGAAATAATTTTTATATTTTCATGTTTTTTTCATGTATATTTTTTCTTGTATTCATATGTATGCTAAGCTGTTATAATTTATTGCAAATTTTAATTTATTTCTTTATAGTAATGCATGTGTTCATGTTCATATTTTTTAATTAAATAACTAAGATAATATAAATGTTATCTACCTTCTCTCACTTTAATTTTTATAATCAGTATCCTCAAATTAAAAATTGGAAAAAAGTATCTTATTTTTATTCTAAGACAGGCTTCACACAGTCTTTTATTTTTTGTAAATAAACCAGGCCACAGGCCAATATTATATTCCTGACAGGTAATAGGCTAAGGCCAGTCGGACACGTTTAAATACACAGGCTTGGCCCGTTAAGATCAAATTTCGGCTCGGCTCGGCTCGGCCCGTTAACACCCCTAATATCGGGTCATGCGGTTGAGCTAATAACTTACTAGTTGAACCGATGACTCAACACTCCGACCGATTCGATAATTGGTCTGTTTTTATAATATTGCTTTTGATTTTCACGCAAAAAATGTGTGCATTATAGTTTAATCATGTCTTATCATATTATTACAAAGTATTGATTGATCATAACATAATTGTTTAGAGTATTAAATTATTTTTTTACAATATATGACAAGAACATAGTGTAATTTGCAAAGTTTGTATTCTCCCGGGAGAATATAAAGTTTTAAGAGTTTGTAAACAAAAAAGTATGATAAGTTTTGTATTAAATTATTTTACTAAAGACAACAAATAATTCAATTAAGTATGAAAGTTTTGTAATGACAATAGTTAAAAAAAATATATGAGGTAGGATTCTTTGACATCACTGTCAAATTTGAAATTTGACACTTCATCTGAGAGCCGCTAGATCAAAAAAGATCAATGATGTCACATTCTTACAAATCAGAGTTGTTGATCTTTTTTGATCTAACGACTCTCAGATGAGATGTTAAACTTCAAAGACATCAGTGTCAGAGGATTCTGCCTCAATATATATATACTTAATTATTAAAATATCTCAAGAGAGAGAATGATATGTTTTTCTCTTAAAATAAAATTTAAGAACAAAATATATCTAAAAAAAGTATTATATCATCAATTATATATATAGATATATGAATTACCCCTATTATTTATAAAATGGTTGGACTCCCAGAATTTGTTCTCATATTCAATTCAATAAATTATTTCAAATTACCGGTGGGTCATTATTGATTGCATGTGTCACGCTGGATTATTTGGATTTCACTGATCCAACCTTTAAAACAAGTTTATGGCCACAACAAAATCAGTATGAACAACCTTTCAAACACGTTCAAGGCCAGGAAAAATTTATTAAGGAGGTTAATTATATTGGATTAGGTATGAATATATCCGAGCACCAATGGTCCAACTGAATCATTTACTCACTTGTTATGGGGTCATGAAAAGCTTAAAAATAAAACAGTTAATGGGTTAAGTAACAGATTACAATGATAAACCTAGTATTACATCTTAATTCAAATATTTTGACAACGAAATTACTATAAATTCTATTTTTCCCAATAAACAAAGAAATAGAGCCTTTATAGAATAAAAAAAAACTAACAAATTATTTTGTCCATAAAATAGAGAACAATTTAGATCTGCAAAAACACGTAAGAAATTCATAATATAAACCATAACTTTATTGGATACAATTGCTACACTAAACTCACATGCATATATATCACCATTTCACCAACTGAGTTCTGACAACGTGGGTGGAGATATTCAAAAGCCTCCTTAGATTTAATTGTGTTGTGTTGAGATATATAGTCTCACATCGGTTGTATGTGCAACTAATGTGGAGTTTATAAGGCATTGGGTACTCCCACCCTTTGAGCTAGCTTTTGGGGGGTTGTGTACCCCAAGGTTCTTTACATGATATCAGAGCATCGTCGTCCCCCACTTTCTCTTGTGGAATTTCTTAGCACAAGTAAGCTGGGCTTGTTGCATTGTCCACCCTTTAAGCCCAGTGGGCTCTCGTGTGAGGGGACGTGTTGAGATATAGTCTCACATTGGTTATATGTGCAACTAATGTTGAGTTTATAAGCTCTTGGGCATTCCCACCCTTTGAGCTAGCTTTTGGGATGGTGTATCCCAAGATTCTTTTTACATGGTATCAGAGCCTCGCCGTCCCCCCACTTTCTCTTGTGGACTCTCTTAGCACAGGTAGGTTGGGCCTGTTGCATCATTCACTCTTCAAGCCCAATGAGCTCTCGTGTGAGGGTGTGAGGGGGCGTGTTGAGATATATAGTCACATACTGGTTGCATGTGCAATTAATGTGGAGTTTATAAGGCCTCGGGCACTCCCACCTTTTGAGCTAACTTTTAGGATGATTTGCCCGAGTTTCTTTACATGTTGTGTAGTGAGTTCTATTGTTACTTCTCATGTAGAGTAGGGAAGAGTTTTATACTTCAACATTTTTTTAACAAAGAGATTCCTGAATATTCCTTTTCACATGACCCACAAACTCTATGTAACCTTAACCTTTAAGTTCTAACCATTAGATTTGAATCCCACCATGATCTTTCAAATTTTTAATCATCCTTGCATATAGCTGATACTTCAATTGGAATTAACTCTCTTTGGCTGTCTGATTACAATTTTGAAATGGCTTTACCATCTTAATCCTTCAATTTTTTTTCTTCAACCGCCTTCTTAATAAATGGAATATAATATTGGTTTTTATTTGGAAGTTCTAAATGTATGTCATTTACTACAACAAATGGAGTGAGTTTTGTAGAAAAGAGATGAACCACTTTTGTTATATATAATCTATTCCTGAAGAAGAGGAAAGATGTATATACTAGAATAAGTTTAGCTCTTGTAGGATCCTACTTTGTTTTTTGTTTTTTTATGTTTGATTAAGTTCTAGTGTATTTTAAGTATGGCATCATCTTTCCTTTTCAAAGGTTCTATGACACCAAATGCACTCTGTAGAACAGACAATCATGGAATAATATTATACATGTAATCCATTTGGATGTCTGTTACGAAGTGACATGGTTTTCTTCATGTTAGTTTTCTGTACTATAATTATTTGTCCTGATGAGGCAACTTTGGGTTGTTGCCTCATTGGCATTTATATAAAAAACTCATAATTCTAAATGATGAATTAGCATGCATTTGAATATCACTAACTATCTTGTTACATCTACATATGCTTGTTTTTGAATGACAACTAATTAGTCAAAAGCTAACCATTTAAAAAAAAAAACAATTTCTTAATCAAAAGCTAACCATTTAAAAAAAAAAAAAACTTTCCATTTCATATATGTTTTAACATATTATTAATCTATATTTCCTGACATGATAAAAAAAGTTTGTTTTCTTTAGGTAGGAAAAGATAATAAGAAAGTGAGAGAGAAAAGAAAAGAAAATTCAAATGGCGTGTAGCATGCCATCATGGAGTCAAACATTTGTCCTATGTGTGATATTGAGTTGCGCCATGCTGGCCAGAAATTTGCATATAAAGTGTCATATTTTGGATGTAACACACACAGAGACACCCACAAATAAAAGAAGAAATCCACAACCTCACGCCTTACCTTGTTTTACAAAGGCCACAAGTTCTCAAGCCTTTTTTCACACCCATCTTCCTCTTCGGAATGGCTCAGGTACTAATTTTCATATTCATTTTTTGCCAATTTTTTATTTTTATTTTTTGTACATGTTCATGATTATTTGGTTATATACTTATATTTATATGCATAATTCAATTTAAAATTATTTGATGCAAATTTTATTATATCCTCCTGTCTGCATGTGCTGTCCTTCACTGGATCCATAGCAGAAGGTGGTGTTGAAGGTCCTTACTATGATAGATGACAAAACAAAGAAGAAAGCAATAGAAGCAGCTGCAGATATCTTTGGTGGGTGTTTTAACTTTAACATGCTTTTTCATAATTTCATTTTCTTCCTGACTCAGAAACCTTAAATCTTGTTCATAGAAAACCAATTTTTTTTGCCTTGGATACATGTTAATGGAATTCAACTGAGGATCCATATGTTTTAAGTGTTGGTACTTTGATCAACAGGGGTTGATTCGATTGCTGCAGATGTGAAGGAACAGAAGTTAACAGTGATTGGTCAAATGGATCCAGTGGCAGTAGTGAAGAAGCTGAAGAAAGTAGGTAAGGTAGATATAATATCAGTTGGACCTGCCAAGGAAGAGAAGAAAGAGGAAAAGAAAGATGAAAAGAAGGAAGAGAAAAAAGAAGAGAAACAGGAGGAGAAAAAATAAAAGGCAATAATACATATCATTTGGATTTTTCATATTTTCCTATATAGAGAAGTCATGCTAAGCTGCAAAATTGTTCATATAGTTCATGTCATGAATAACGAAAAATATTAATTGTGCAAATGGCTTTTTTAAGTTTGATGATATCTGTTCCTTTTGTTCATGCTTGTAAAGTGTAATAAGTGATGGTAAAAGGCCAAAAAAGAAATGGCAACGCAAAAACCCTCTTACATTCATTATGGTTCATTTTCTGTAAAGCTAGATGGAGCCAAAGTCCGAAAGGGACTAAGGAATCCAACCTTGCTATTTAAAATTGAGAGAAGACAAAAGGAAAGGTCTTCAAATCATTCTTATGAGAGCGAGAGATAACTCAAATTTACAAGATTGCTTGATAAGCAAAGCATTTTCATTTGATCATTTTGTTGAATCATTTGGTTAGGTATGGCTGTACATGATGGACAACAATGACACGGAAGTCTATTAAATTTTATGACATTCTAACCTGAAAACCATTTAGCAAGTTACTAATTTCAACTGTTAGGACACAATTACTTCAAATTAGTATAAGTTCGTGACTGTTTAAATAATTATTATATGTCCTCTGCATCTTTAAGCATACAAGTGCTTCCTCAGTATATATTGTATTTATCGACATTATGCTCAACATGTGAGAAAATAGTAAGAACCCAAAAATGGCTTGACATAGATGCAGACTAGTGATACAAGTACAACTACCGGCGAAGATTGATATATATTTGAAAAATTCTGTGAGATGACAAAAAAAATCCTGAGAAGTATAAGACCGAAAAGAAAAACAAAGGAGGCGAAAAAAGAAAGGTTTTATAATTCTCATGATGAAAGAAAGTTAAAATCTTTTGTAGAGATAAAAAGCATGTGGGACCCATGTGTTAGAAAAAAATATATGTAGGACAAACGCGGAAATCGAATGGTGTGTAGAAAAATTTGAATTCTCATGTTGAATGAGAATTACAATGAGAATGTTGTAAGGGTCACTTGATTTCCATGTTTAAAAATGCAATTTTAAGTAGAAATTCAAGTTAACCAAGCCTGGATGCTCGAGAGTTGTGTTTTTCTATATTCTTGTTTCCTTGTAGTCGTACATTAGATAAAAGTTCTCAGTTTATGAACTCCTTATTGATTCAAAGGACATAAAAAGATGAAAGTTTCAAGTGTTCTTGCTTCGCTATCCCCTTCCATGGAACATTTCTTTTCCCCCTCTACTCTACTCTCCTCTCCCTCCCTGGTCTCTAGGCACCTTTATAGTGGTGGGGCCTCCCCTACTAAAAAGTTGCATTGATCAATTGTCCTAGTAGGCATTCGTGACATGATTGTACGTCTAGGAATGCCAGCCAGTCTCCATTAAAGTATGTAACTGGACAATTATTGTTTATGATGGTCAGTTACAACTGACCGATTCAATCAAGAATAATAATACAAGTATACAACCAAGTAGAAACGACCAAGAGGTAAAACAAAAAGCCCAATAGGCTTAGCAGAAAGACCAAATAAAGAGCAATGGCCATGTTCATTGAAGGCAGATACCGAGCCCCACGACTTAGATGATGAATACACTTGCGTTCAGGTTTCTGACTTGCCAATCCCATAAGCAGAAAATTTAGTACCTGTAACGGTATGAGGCTAATCTACTGATCCTGTACAAAGAATAACATAACTGCACTTGATATGCTTTTAATTGCAAGAACAAATGTGCATCTTTTTATGAGTGCAGAATCAAAAGTAAATATGATAATGGTTATATAGAAGAAAAAGAACCTTCCGGGTGTGAGTTAAAAAGGGTTTGGTAGGACTTTACAGTTTTAATCATTCTTCAGATTAGACAAAGGTAGATAGAAACAATGGAGAAGAGAATTAAAAGCTAGCGTTCTTTATAGATTTAGCTACCTGACCCCATGTACCCGAAAAACTGTACTAAAGTGGTCTATGTAAGCATCACGAGCATGATAAATAAAAGAAAATTAGCCAAAATCTATGTGTATGAAATTGAAGAGGAGGTCCCTACCTAGAAAAATTTTCAAACGAAAAACGAAGATGGAAATTGGCGAACAACAAAAGCAACTGCAATCCAAAAGAGTAAATAAAACATGTATTTTATCTTCAATGCCATTAGTAATACAGATAAGATTGGTTTTTTAGACCAAGACGAGTTGTTATCTACAACAAACTCCAATAGGCCAATACCATAGGCATGTGCAAGAAAACATGTCATGCAAGATGAAGATTACATATTGCATAGTATCCTAATTGTTTGGAGTTAGCGCTGCCATTCTGCATAATGACAGAATTACTCCTATCATGTGTATACACAGTACAAAATATAAAGCCAACAAATAAACCATAACAATAGCCTGACAGTAAAAGGGGATATGCTTTTCAAATCCTCGTCTGTAACATGGCAGCAGACTAGTGGCTGTCTTTGAAGCCACGAAGAAAAGCAACCAACTTAAGCATGTGTGTGGAAAGCAACATAATAAATTACTTCATCCCTGCCTCTTGGCAATATTTTAAGCTACTATTGCTTGCTCTGGATTTGTGAAAATGCACTAATTGAACCAGGAGACTTAAGTCTTACAACTGAAATTAAAAGAACATTTTATTTATAAATTTAATCTCAAAATCATAAATGATAGACATAAATTTCAGATGATATAAAACAATAACCAATAAGAGACATAAATTTCAGATGATATAAAACAATAACCAATAAGGAACAAATGAAAATGATACCACTTCAAATGTCAAAAGAAGGGGATGGGCCCAATAATTAAAATACGTAATTGATCATTTATCAAAAAAAAATCATCCTGAAACAAAGGTTTACAGTTGAAAAAGATTATAGCAAACAGTCATACTATAAACTATAAGAATGAAATTTTTACCTCAATAGAACAATGTTGCCTTTGGAGCAGTGATAACTGATAAGGTTCTTCCTTTGTGATCGGCAATTCAAGTCTAGGACATAGCTTCTTCACACAAATGCAATGATAAGGGGTTTGCACTTTTTTATAACACTGTTTTTTTCAGTGATATAAAGAAAAGTTTTTCAAACAAGCAAGATGGCTTTAAAATCCATAATTTCCAAAAGTTGAAGAGAAACTAGTGTACAAAATTAATTGATTTACTCTCCAGCATCCACATGATCAATCCTTTATGCATTTATAAGTTATAACTTATAAATAGTTACTGCAAAAGCCAAAGAATTGATATAAATAACTCCAGTTATAATTTATATTACTTAAGCCCAAAAAAATTAGTTACTACCAAATAACATAATTTTTACACTATAAAAGAAATAAAGACCATTTAAGCACCTTAGTATTGAGGAATAAGCTCTTTGGCAAATGCAAGAAGATATGAATTAAAAGAAGCATATATTATGAAAAAATGGACATACAGGTTTACATGTCAGTTACTGAGTGTAGAAAGAAATGTATATTAGGGGAAGGAGGGGGAGGAGGGGACCACATACTTTATTTCTCCAGCTTCTAACCAACCGAACAAGCAGCAGGTAATTGGTCTCGCTTAGCCAGATCAAAAGTTGATGCCCCATGAGTTACAATATCCAATTTGAAAATCTACCTTATGACTCTATATGTCTATATCTTATACCGCTTCCCCTTCTCCTTCATCTGTTTTATCACTTCATGAGCATCAGCAATCTTTCCAGCATTCCGCAAACTACTCACTAACGTACTATAGACAACAGAGTTTGGACTACAACCTTTGGCCTCCATTTCCTTGAGCATTGAGCATGCTTCATCAAACTTTCCTGCCATACATAATCCCCGAATTAAGGAATTGTATGTAAACACATTTGGGATTTGTTCTCTAGAAACCATCTCACGAAACATTTCCTGTGCTTTCTCAAGATCACCAGCTACTACATATCCTGTTATCATTACTGTGTAAGCCACCACATCTGGCATGCACCCGTTCTTTATCATCTCATCAAAAAAATATTTGCAAGCATCCAGATTAGCAGCTCTGCTGAGTCCATCTATCAATGTGGTGAAATGAAGCACAGTTGGCTCTATACCTGTTTCTCTCATGTGATTTAAAAGATTAAGAGCTGCAAGCGGTTTGTCCCCTTTACCAAGAACATGAAGAAGAATGTTGTAGGTATGAAAATCCGGAGAAAATCCATTTCTACCCATCTCATCAAGCAGTCTGTGGAACTGATCCAACTTTCCAAGTCTGTACTTGGCATACATAACAATATTATAAGTGAAAATATCTGAGGAAAAACCCTCAAGCAACATCTGTTGATAAACCCACTCAATCAACTTGTACTGTTTTAAAACGAGAAGACCATGCAGAATTGCATTGTAGGAGTGCTTAAAAGGCCTATAGTTAAAAGTTTTTGATTTTATGAACCTCTCCACCAATTTCTTAGCCAACCCTGCCTCACCGCAAGTACGTATCAAAATATTGAAAGTGCGGGCAGTAGCCGGAAACCCTTTCTCAATCATCTCATCAACCAACCTCCACAAAGCCTTAAACTCCTCACACTCAGCATATATGTTCATAATTAAGTGATAGGAATTTGCAGTGTGCCGGTAAGCTTCATGTTGATTACACCACACAAAAAACTTATATGCCAGCTTTGCACACCTGGTCTTATTCTCAATATTTATGCTCTTCAAAATTCCAAAGAGAACCTCTCTCACAAGAAGCCCTGATGGCCTTATATGCAACTCAGCTAAAACCAACCTGGAATCAAGACCAGGACCATCTTGCCGAAGAACCTCAAGGACCCTCTTAGCATCTAACTTCACAGCTTCTAAGAACCCTTTTCTGAGTGAAAAGGGCTTTTGGTTACAGCTCCAATCATCGTTCAAATGTAGCCTCTCATCCACAGTGGAATCATAATCTGAACCTATATTTTTCAAAGGCTCCTCAACGCATTCAAATTCATCACCATTAAAGGGATGGTTACATAGTCTCCGCGAAATAATCAAACAATGTGAAAATTTGTGGACCATTCTTGGACCTAAAAGAGCTATTGAGTTCATGGTTCGAATTCGAACCCATCATCTCTGCAACTCTGAAATGCGCAACGAACACCATTTGCCTAGTAGTAGAACGGAGTTCCTTTGCTGTGGAAGCTTCGAGAAGCCCATTGTGCATGTGATTTGGTGAATACCCATCGAATCGGAAACCAGGTTTCACCAAACAGATTGAGTCTACAAGAGCAACGAGAAAAACATGAAAGGGACAAAATTGCGTACCGTGTCGGACGGTATTTTAGATTACTTGTCGAAACAACATTGTGGGTGTCGAAAAATGGCATCATATGGAGCTCCAATTCATTGTCTCTGGTGTGAGCGGGCTCATACTGTGAAGAAAAAAAAAAACAAAATGGGAACTCTACAAAACCCTAACGCGGGAGAGCAAGGAAGAAGAAAGAGAAAAAATGGTCTTGAAACGCATCGTTTTATTAACATGAATTTTTTAAATTCTTTTGGGTTTGGGCTTTAAGCACAGTGTCCATTGCATTTTGGGCTCATTCAGACAAACCATTACAAAATGAATTGGACATTGCTTTATTGGGACATGCTTTCCGAATCAGGTTGTTCTTTTTCTCTTTTATTTTCGGTAAACGAATCATGTTGTTCTTTACTAGATAATGTTGTTGCTCTTAGGGAGGTTGAATAGGAGTTGAAACCTCAAAACAGAGAGAACGAAAGTTAGATTTATCATGTATGTGCCTGTTTCATTCAGGAGGGAGATAACTACTCGATATATATTTTAGGATTAAGTGTGATTGACTGAGATAACTTTCTCAATTATCATGGAGAACATTTTCTCTCTCTTCATAAATTTTTTAACATTTTCTCTCCTTGACCCAATGATGATTAGATTGGTAGTAAATTGGTAGTGAAAATTTTGGTAGTCAAAATATCCTCCTCTATTTGATTCTCAATTTTAAAAACAGTTGTTTAGTTTGCAGAACTAGTCAGTATTTTTTTTAAGGTTAAGCGTTTAGCAAATAACTGAATATAATTTATTTTCAGTGAGCTCAAAATAATATTATTTTAAGATTAAAAAAATTTATAATTTAAAAATTATATTAATTTTTATCATTTTAATTTTTTAATTCCAAAATGACATTGTTTTAGATTTAATGTGTATCTTCATTCACTAGAAAAACACTTTTCTTTTCTTTTTTTTTAATCTAGAAATATGTTTTTTCAGGGTTTGAACAGTTATCCTTTCTCTAAAACTGCACTTTCCACTTGATATAACTTTCTTGTTGGTAGATTACCAAAAAAAAAAAAAAAACTTTCTTGTTGGTTAATCTAAAGTAATATATGCTATATTGGAAAAAAAAAAAACAGTTGCATACTCTTCCCGTGTCTAAGTTCAGTTTAGGGAGGTTACATTTATAATTTTTTTTTTACAATCATATATTATTGTGAATTAATAATTAATTAATAAATTTAATATTTGACAGAAATCAACAGTATTAAAATATGGTTGTAAGAACTTGTAAAAATAAAATGTTATAAATATAACCTCTTTCATGAAATAAACTAGCTTATTTTACAAAAACCAGTCTTTATTTATTTTAGACAATTGAATCATCAAAATAATTTGACGTATATCAATATGAGATTCGATCAACGGTTTGACTGATCAAGTTGGTCCTACTTAACTAAATTTTACATAACTGCTAACACAATGTTTAATTTTATATGGCTTGAGACTTGAATTATGTAAATATATATCGGGCTTTATGTGACAATCTAATGTCGATTTTTTATCAAGTTTAAAACACTTTAGGAAGTGTCCGGGTTATACCAAAAAAAAAAAACACACTTTATCAAGCAAAAATTCAAAGTGTTTATTAATCTCTAATTTTAGCCTTCTAATCAAAATACAATAAGATAGTGAATACGTAATAACATATTCAGACATTGAATTGAAGTATTTATTACAATACAAAATACAATAAGATAGTGGTGTTTTTTTTCATTTAACCTAATAATAACAGAGTCTTAGTCTCTCATCCTCTACAATAATATCATAATTTAAATAAATTCCACATCTACACAAACATATAATAACTTCCACATCAATCCACCAATGTACAAGTATCTAACTACATGTAACGGTAGCACTGCTCACAAGTATTATCCACAAAGAAATTTAAGGAGTCTCATGTTCTTCAATTGGATTACTCATGTATTCTTCCTTCACCTACAACTTGGCTAACATGTTCCACTTCTGCACCAGAATTTTTATTCTCTGATAAATCTTCACCTCCTGCAACTATAACAACAACCTCAAAATCAGAATTATATAACATTATTTTGCATAACCTGCTAGAAAAAGAAACCTTGTCAAGGCAACTTACCTTGTGATGATTGATTTTCCTCCGATTTGCCAAACCAAGAGCCAACAACACCCTTAAGCTTGTCAACTACACCTTTTCCTGGACTCTTCACACTGCTCTCTTCATACACTTTCTCTGATTTCTCATCAACAATATCTAAGTTTTCATGTTCTTTTTTCACTGGCTCCTCCTCTTTCCGCTTATGTAAAGCTTCTGAGATTACCTCAGAAAGTGCCTTGTCTTCTTCGCCAGGCCTTAGCTTCTCAGCCAAATAGTCCTTCACAGAAACCCCTTTGTCCTCTTCTTTAACTCCATTTTTTGTTTCAGTTCCCACACCACCAGTTATAGTTCCAGATACTTTGGACTTGACTGCACTTCCTACCCCTGCAACCTTCCCATAAACTGGAGCTAATTTCTCTGCCATGGAGTGAGTAATGTTCTTTCCATATTCTGCAGTGGACCCTGACATGTTAGAAGCATCCCCACTTTTTGGTTGCTCTTCATGGCTTTCAGCAGGACTGTATTGAGTATCAACAATAGTTGGCTGGATGTTTGATTCTAGGGTAGGTTTTGGCTCATCGTGGACATTCATTTCAGCAAAAGATTCCTCAACTGGTGTAATTTCTATTTCATCAATTCCTGTAAGCCATCACAGATAAAATTCTTATTCTAATGGTACATAAATCTCATTAGGCATGTCATAAATCTCTTACCCACACTCACATTCTACACTATTCAGTGTATTGATTTTTCAATTTTTGGATACTTAGCAAACTTAGACAACATCAAGTCACCAATACTAAAATCAAACGCCACACTTTTATGGCAAAAATGAAGGTATAGTTGAATAGACAATAAAGAAAAATCAACTTTAATAAACACCCATTTTATCAATTTAACAATTGAATCTTTTACAATTGTACACTTATATATTAATACATAATGCAAGGGTCCATAGCAAAACAAAGAAAAGAAAAAGAAAAAATGAGTTTTGCAACTTTGTTTAATCGTCCTACTTACCTGCCCCTCTTGGATCAGTGACTTTAGTTTGATAATTGGGAGGAGTATGTGCCTCAGGTTTACTTCCTGGCGCGTGAGGATCTTCATCCAAGCCTATTGGCCTCTCCAAATTGACCTTATATTGCCCTGGCTTCTCTTCCCCAGCAAATGTTTTGTCTGGGTCAGAGGCTATGTTTTGATTGATTTCAGTAGTTGAAGAATCGCCTACAACTAGTGGATCTTGATGATGTTCTTCTCCCATAACTCTTGCACCTCCAAAATTAGTTCCTGATTTCCCTAAATTTCTGACTTCCTCAGATGTTGGTGTAGCACTTTTAACATCTTTACTTTCATACACTGCAGAACATCCAAGCATATCATCCAAATCAACTTATATCATTTTTTATTTTTTTTTATTTCCATCATTAAAAGGATTCAATTTTTCCAAAAAAGTTTCTGAATACCTTCTATTTTGAATAAAAATATTTAGAAAATTAGAAAAGCATCTACAAATAAAGGCATGATTCTATTACTAGTCCTTCTATTCAAGCATATCTAATTGCAGAAGATGTAAAAAAAACATACTTGGTGCTCCTTGAACTTCTGGGTCTTCAACAGTTTCTTCATCCTCATCCAAGTCATGATCATCAGGGATATGCTGATCTTCATTGTTATATTCATGGCCATGATCAAGGACATGTTGGCCCTGCTTCTTGATGGTGTCCTTAATTTTCTTAGCCTTTGCCTTGACCTTATTCAGAACAGACTTCTTCTCATGGTCAGAGTGGGGTTCTTCTGCACCATGTGCCACTACATCCAAATTTGAAGCAGAAGAAGAAACATTCAAAAATCATTTTTTTAAAAAAAAAAATAATAGATAAATTAGCGTTGGTGCCTCCAAATTTAAGAAAACGTGCTTTAAAATGTGATTCATATACCTTGCTGTGTGGCAACATTGTAGGGGTGATGTTCATCGTTCTCATGCACTTGACTTTCAACAACTCTAGAATCCATGAATATAAACAGAAGAAAAGAAACTGCTCTCTCGTTAATGATAATTATGACAAAGAGAGATCAAAAGGTTTACCTTTTATGGGAGAAGGCCATGACACACTATGCCCACCATTGCATGGCTGTGGCATCTCATAACTGGATACACGTGTGCATAACCGACACGTCTCTGTCATATGACACGTGTTGACTAGTTTTGTATACGTGGACCAGTAAATGGTGGACGTCTTTGCTCCAAAACGAAATTGTTATTGTTGTCTTGGACATGTTGATTAAGATTCTAGATATGGAAAGTGGGTCCCACCTGAGTAAGGACAACGGTTCATTCAAATGTGGGTTATCTACACACATAAACTGTCCTTTTCACTGATAAACAGGTGTCTGAGGCTCTTTGAAGGAGGGGAAAGCTAAACACAATACTCTTTCATTCTTTTTATGGTTTCGTTAATTCTCTGACAACTGATATATACAAATAATTGGAAGACCGATCATTTTGCCACGTACAAAAAAAAAATTATCAAAATGTGCATGTCAATAGTAAATTTTCTCATAATGTCACGTGAGATAATTCTCTACATTGTATAACGAAATATATTTACAAATAATTCGCTACACAGTGTAGCGAATTATGTCACGTCAAAATGCACAGTCAGCAAGAATAACACATGTCAAGTAGGTAGTAATTCGCCAACGTGTCATAATTTTTTGACACGTGGCACACTTTCACAGTAAAAAGCTAACGTGTCATAATTCGCTACCATTGATAGCGAATTTGGTCTGCAATATGACTACATGTCACGAAATTATTGACCACGAAATTCACTACCAGTGATAACGAATTATGCCACGTATAGTAAAAAATAGTGTTCACGTGATATTTGGGTAAAAAATTTGACCAAACGTGACATTTTGGTCACTGTTCCCAAATAATTATGATATTCACTAACTTTGGATATGATACGGTAAATACAACTTTGGATATGTTGCTTGTACCAAATGTGGGTGGGGGGAGGACAAAGCTGTGTTCAAGAGTGAAAAAACGGATATACAGAGATTACAACGAAGTTCAGACAAATTTTTATTTTTATTTTTAAGTGGAAAGTTCAGACAAATTTCTTGTATCCACTTATTGGCTTTTCCCAGCATACTTCAAACATTTGGTTGTTCATTTTTTATTTTAGTTTTTTTCATATTTGGTCAATATTTAATATAAAAAAATAACGATAATGATGTTTTGGTATTGTCAAAATGATACTAACAAACTTAATATTACATACTTGTGAGTTCTTCAACCATGTAAAGTACTCAAGTGGTGTTTTACCAAGAACCAAAGTGCTTTTCAAAGTTATTTTTTGTATATGACATCAAACACTAGTCTTTTCAATAACTAAAAACATTAAAATAGGAACTTCTAAGATTAGCTTCTAACTATAGCCTTAGAAAACCACTAGTAATACCACCAAGGCTTGTATATTTATAAACTCAAAAGCTTGTTTTTTTTTCCCTTTATTTTGTCCATATTGTCAATCATAAGCATGTAATGTTTATATGTTAATTGCATGCCAAAAATGTCAAATTGATGATAAGCAATTGGCTACATGGCCTGTATGAGGATAGCATCGTACCCTGACTATCTTGCCATTGTATCATAAGACAACAAATATTGGACCAAGTGGCCCACCAGATTATAGATGAGGTAAAAGTGTGAGTTGATGATGTACAGGATATAGGTCACAACAGAAGTGCAAAGTACTAGTTCCACCATTTTGGTGATCATGATATCCAGCCTCCTTCATGACCAATGTATGTTTTGTTCTTGACATTACACCTGCAAAGAATTCTAGTTCTTCTTGCCATTCTTGAGATTGCGTAGAGCCATAACAAGCTGCTGTCTTTCTCCCTCTACCTCTGCAAATTTTAGACTAATCTCTGAATATCTTTCTTCCATGTCTTTTAGCTCGCTTTCCATATTCTTGTTCCTTTCCTTCAGCACTGCCACTTCATTCAACAATTCATCTGTATGGGACTCTTCATCATGGTTATTATTGGAGACAATCACCTCATTTGCCAAGCAAGTTTTAACCTCACTGTCAGAGTAAGAAGGAGACAAAAACTAATAAAAGTTAGTTCTTGGATGAGATGCGAGGCATAACTACAAATTCGGCATCTATGGCACCAATCTTTTATGTTCAAGGGAACTGAGGACTCAGATGGAAGGAAATGAATTTGATTTTACCTTCCCGGAGCTAGACAAACTTTGATCTGAGCTGACTTCCCTATTGTTCCTCCTTCATCCGTTCCCTTTTCATGTTACAAATATAACACCAGTCTGAGTTATTCTAGAGCATCAAGATCAACTAATGTGCGAAGATCAACACTAAAGTTAAACCATGATCAGATATTTTCTTTAAGCACAATTGTAAGTTTGAGATGATCTGCTTATTCACCTTGCCATATAGAGTTTTATCATGATTCGTGGATCGTAAAAAACTTAACATTCTCATTCCTGAAGTTTCTCAAGTGGTTTTATATTATGCTTGCTTTTGTACATATGGCTTGTAATGTGTTTCAAGTTCCTTAGAAATTGGCTTTTAGGCATATTTTGTTTGAAACTCTGCTAGCTGTATGTGACAGATATTTTAGATTTTCTGAAATACATCCACAGAATATTTAACAATGCTGCAGATGCATTTTCACCACCCTCAGTTTGGTTGAGTTTAATGAGGGGATTCTATTCCTTCTCTTAGATAAAAGGTGGGTTCCGTTTTGCAATAATCTTTTAAGGCAGATATAAAATGGTTTTTCAAATGTATTTGTTGATATTGAGAGGACCAAAATGTCCATATATATATTCTAGAGGTCCTTCTTTCCCCTTATTTGTAATTCTCATAATATTATAAAGTATGACACATTTACATATGTATTTGGTATGAGAAATGAAAAGCAAATGTAGTTTCCAAAATTGCTAGTTTAAAAGCAATCAGTAGAATCACAACATGAGAAATGCAACCACGCTGATTAGTTCAATTGTTTGCTATACAGTATATAACCAACCCCCTCGCCCCCATACTGTAGAAAATTCTAATATCACTTCCCAAAAATTTGTACTCATCTTTATGGATTCTAAAAGTTGTTAGTTTGTTACTTGTTACTCTTTAATATGTAGTGTGCATAAGTCATCAGGGAGTGATTCTGCCATTTAACCCATCCTAATAATAATATGAAATACCAATAATAATTATACTCAATCTCTGATTTGATGTATGGAAGCCAAACAATTACCTTATGTATTTCTGATTTTGACTTCTTAGTATGTGCTTTAGCAGAAGGAGGCGCAGCAAACTCATTGCCTCTTGAAGTCAAATTTGTATGTGTAGCTGCAGCTCGTCCTTTGTTATTCTTGAGCTTCTTTTCCATAGCACATAATTCTGCTTCCTTCTTCTTCAGCTCTCCTTCTAATTGAGATATCTGTTTCTTCATATCTTCTTTCTCCACTTGTTCCTTTTGCAAACTGTGTTTTATTTCATTGTGCTGGATCTTAAAGGTTTCTACTTCTGACAATAGGGTGCCAAGTATCATCTCCTCATCATTTGGAGTCATAATCGGTTGTCCATCCAGGGTTGTTTCTCCATCTGTCCTTACTATCTCGGTCATGTTCTTTGTTAGCTTGGGTTTAGATAATGCACACTCCTCTGTCATCAACTTTTTAATTTGAGATCTAAGCATTTGAATTTGCTTTGATAATGCAGCGTCCTTTTCATCCCTGTGCCTTTGTGCATCCTCAAGTTGTTTAGACTTAACTTCCAGTTCTTGTGACATCTGTTCTATTGTTTTTGCTTTTGAATCTATTTGGTTCAAGAGCTCTTGAACTTTCAATTCATTCTGACCTGTAATAAGCCTGAGCTCTTGATTGCATTTATGGAGCATTTCTTCTATTAGTTTGTTCTGGTGCCTGAGTTCATCAGCTTCTGTGACTGCTTTCATAGTCACCTTTTCATTCTCCTCAACTTTGGATGCCATTTCAATAGAAAGCAAACTATATTCCTCCTGAAAACGCTCAGATGCGAGTGCATTATTGTGTCTCGTCTTTCTCAAGGCCTCTTCTGCTTGGTTGGCCCGTTCTTCCTGCTCAGTTTTTGCATATTGCATAGCATGAAGATCATCTTCGAATTTCTCTGCCTGAATTTTCAGTTCTTTCTCCAAAGAATTGACTTGATTTTCCAGTTCTGTGATGCAGACCAAAGATGCTGAAAATTCATCTTCCTGCATCTTTAGCTTTTCTTCTAATCTCTCCACTTGTGATTCAAGTTGTTGTACTTCAACTACAGAAGCTGAATGTTCATTTTGTAACATGATGTGTTGTGCTTCATCTTGCTTTAATCTCAAAGAGATATCCACGTTTTCCTTCTTAAGAAGATCATACTCCAAAGTGAGCTCTTTTATATGCTCGCTTAGCTCTTCACGTTGCCCGTAGTAATTGTCTATTTCAACATTCTGGTCCGCAATTTTCTGCTGCAAGAGATCTAATTCTTTGGCATTACCATGCTCTTTAGTAAGCTTTAGGGATTTTATATTGGTAGATAGATCCAATATTTCCTTATTCTTTTGCTCTAACATTGCTTCAAGGTCTGTCACAGCCAAAAGTAGTTCAGAGTTTGAGTTTTGTGTCTTCTGTAGTTGCAAATGAAGATTGGCACACAGCTCTTTTTCATAAACAAGCTCTTCCTTTATTGCCTCTAACTGAAGCTTAGTATCTTCATTCTCAGACTTCAAGGTATTAGAGGTTTTGGTCTCATTATTGAAGTTTTGTTGGGACTTAAGTTGCTCATATTTGGTTTTGAGCCAATCTCTCTCATCTCTGAGGCTGATTATCTGTCTAGACAAATTCTGTCCCCGAGTGCTTTCTTTTTCTATCAGCTTCCGAAGTGATTGTAACTCTAATTCTGATAGTTCTGCCTGCCTCTTTAGAGAAGTAATTTCACTTTTGAGCTTTTCAGTAGCATTATCCGAAGGCTCTCGTAATCTTTCTCTTGGAAGATTATCTTCCAGGCTGTTTGTCCAGTCACCTAAACTTCCATCTGATGCTGAACCCATTGACCAGTCTGTGTTTGACCTCTTATGCACTTTGGATTTTGTTGCAATGGCCTCAACAGTTCCTTTTGATGTCATTGAATTCTCTCTGAAGCTATAAGGATCCTCCCATGAAGCTACCCCAGGACTAATGCCATTAGATGCATTTTGTTCAGAATACTCAGATCTGGTCTTGTCCATGTGCCCATCCTATAAGATAATAGTAAAAGCTAATGTAACTATAGTTTTATAAAATGGATTGTTTATTTTCAGTGCTCATCCTCTTAAGAAGTTATTGTTTAGAGAAGTTTCAACTTTGTTAAATAGAATTGCTAGACATATAAAGGTATTTTTGAGACCTTACTTCATCAACATTATAACTTTCATGATCCGTGCTGCTATAGCTCAGTTGGTGTTTCAAACTTCCATCATTGTAAGGTCCCATAGATACATTATCTTCCCCATTTCTGGAATTAAGATATAAGGTTGTAAGCGCATATTGGAGAAAAGTAAAATAAAAATAAGCATAAGGAAATTTGCAAAAGTTAAATTAACTGGATGTTATGGTTCATTTTCACCTTTCAGCTGTATATCCTTCCACGTTCTGAATAGTCACCTGTCTCAACAATTCCAATGTGAGAAATTATGAATTGAATGGTTTTGTAATTGGAAAATGTTGGAAGTGTTTTTTGTATGTAAGGAAACAAAGCTCCCAAAAGCTCATGTTCATGTTGAGAGTGAGACAAGAAGCAAGGTAGGGAGGGAGATAGAGGATACTAACATGTAAAACTACGCCTGAATTGGCAAACTTTAGGGGTAGAGAAACAGTCATTGGCTCAGTTTCTGCAACAAAATCAGCAAAATCAATTGAGGCTTCTCCAAGAAAGCCAGATTTTGAAGATCCCTGCAAGAACCCATAAAAATTAGACTTTCCAACCAACGCCCTAATAGGTTAAAAAGGACAGTATGAAATTACAACTACTGCTTACAGTTGAAACAATGAAATGGTAGATTTTCTCATGAATTTTTCCTGACTTTGCATCCCTAATGAGTTTCACTGATTCAAAAACTGGATTCTCCCATAAGCAGGTCCCATCCTGGACAGCGGTTTTCTCTAGTTTCACGGTTGGCTTCCCAACATCATCAGGCACCAAAGATACCATCAGTGCAGACTTTTTCATCTTTGGAACCTGATAAAAAAAAGGTACATTGGTTTGTGTATGACATTCCCCACATTACACAAACTTTCAAACTCATTCTATCCAAAAATCAAATATGTGAGATACTGTGTAAATTTCAAGCTTTTTGGGCAATATGTTTCAATTATAACAGCTAGGTCAAACCCCATTTTTGGATTTAGTAGCATATGAGTAAAGATTTCTTTGTCTTCATATTACTTACCTGAGTTGCCTGAAATTCCAATTTGAATACGGCTCTGATCTTGTTCTTCTTGCTCCATGACTTGAACATGTTTTCAGGGTAATAAATATGGCTGTTGTTGCAGTGTTGTAGATGCCAGAAAAGCTTCTTATAAGTGGCACCTCATTGGTGATTAAAGCAGGGAAATGCTATATGAAACAATGAAAAAAAATTTGTGACAATTTAGGTTAATGGCCTGAACGAAGTTTCAGGATGTTCTGAAAGCCAAGAGTCTTGTGAAGTCTCCCTCCTGATTTCTTGGCTGAGATACTGAACTTGAATGATTAGCAAACTATGAAAAAGCAATAAAGATAATAAATTTGATATTAGAAGCTTCTCCGCATCACTTTAAAAACCAAAGATTAATCTAAACACAGCTGAATCGCATTATGTGTACTTTTTGCTTTGTGGAAAGTGGAAAATGGAAGAATGGAAGTGACAACATTGACCCAACACATGTAAGAGCGTTAATCACGGTTAAAGACAATAATTACTTTTAGAGACTATAATTTTACTTTTACAAAATAGTCTCTATAACATAACACAAACATTTTTCCTTCAAGATAAAGCAACCCTTGCTTTTACTCTATTCTCAAACTCAGATTTATATTGAAATTGGGGCTTCAGAGTTCAGAGGACTTGCCTTTAGTTTGAAATAAGATTTAAAAACTGGAGTTAGGAGGAGAGGTTAAAATCAGAAGCTAGATTGTAATTATTACAAGATGTAACATTTAAAACGGGCATGAGAATAACGTTTTAGTTGACCAAATTTACCAAGCAAACTATGTTTTTCCAAAGGGTTAAGTAAAAAGGAAGAGCAAGTCTCGTCCATGTGCTTCTGTGCTGTCTTTGATAAGAAACAACCCACCAAAACATAAATGTAGCACCTTTCTGCTACAATGACATGATGACCAAAGTTTAATCATAAACGACTTGTAAATGCAAAAGGGTCTGTGGTCCACCCCAACCCCAATCTTCAATTGCCAACAAGCAAATAATTTTTTGTTTTTAAAAAAACAAAACGTTTCGTTAAACAAACCAAAGCAAAGTAGGCATTTGTGCACACATTCACCACATGCCACTGTCGGCGGCCAAACAGATCCATAACATATTGAAATTATTTTTCTTGTTAACACATCAACATAAGATGGAAGCCTTCGAAATAAATACTCTTCACCCATTATTTGATTTATCTAGTTATCAAGTGGTATAAAAAAAAGTTTGAAAGAAAATTGTAACACCTGAAAATAATTTTTTGTGAGAAGTGTTTATTCAATATGAGAATATATTTATCCTTTTAATTGACACAACTTATATTTTTTCACTCTCACAAAGAGGTCGGACCCACACCTTTATTTTTTTTTGTCAACTCTTTTTTTTAAAATGACACAACCTTACATCCTTTAAAATGACACACACTTATCTTTTTTTTTTATGAGATCCGAAAACAAATAGATATATATACAGCTTTATCCTTTGTTAAAATAAAAAAAGAAACTGTTACCGCCTAAATAAAATAAGTGACCACCAAAAAATAAAAGTACCTTTAACATTTGGGGTAAGATTTATGGGGGAGATTATATTTGTAATTTCTTTTCATTTATAATCTTTTACAATTAAATTTTAATCATTGATTTTTGTCAATGTAATGATTATAATTTATTACGTCATATTTATTAATTTTCAATAAATTATTATTGTCGGACTGACAAAAATCAACTGTTATTTGGTTGTGAGATATTGTACGCGGGAATATGTTGTATATAATATTTTTGAAATTTAATATTCTTCTACCAATGTAAGTTATATATATATATATATATATATATATAGGGATCTTTTTTTATCGGTAACATATACGCTTGATTAAATATATATATATATATATATATATATATATATATATATATATATATAATCTGTTTATAATTTTTTTTTATGTAAACACAAATTTTGTAAATATAACATTCTTGTAAGAATAAACAAAAATATATATATATATATATATATATATATATATATATATATATATATATATATATAAGTTATTCTAATTACCTCTTTTACTATCAATTTTTTTCTATCATTCTCCAATATCATTAAATCAGAATTTCAATTACTTTTATCATTTCTCTCTTTTATTAGGATTCTTATATAATAGTGCTCAAAAGATAGACAAAAATTGGCAGAAAAAAGCCAGGTAAAATAACATATATATATATATATATATATATATATATATATATATATATATATATATATATATATATATATATATATATATATATATATATATATATATATATATATATATATATATATATATATATATATATATATATATATATATATATATGGAAATTATCTGTTTACACATTTTTTATACAAATTTTTCCAATTTTTTTTCTTTTTTCTTTTGTTTTAAAATATGTGGTCCCCACAAAATATTGTGTATGTAGGAAAGTTTGTTATGTTATGTTAAGAGTTTGTAAACATATATATATATATATATATATATATAAAATTTTACCCCATATATATATATATATATTTACTATCATATTAGCCTTACTAGCTAATCTTACTATTGGATTAATTTGAAATCAACAACCAATTAATTTTTCTCATTTTTTTTAATCATTAATTTTAAATTGATCCAACGATAATTAATTAAATAATAATTGTGGTAAGTATAACAACCCCATGAAATAATTGACCTTCCATTTCTAAATTTAGATTTAACATTTTTAACTGATAGCTCATTTCAGATTCCATAATGGTAGTCACACAGTTAAGGGTGTTGTGCTGTATTGTATTGAGGTTTATATTAATGGTTTCCAAACCCCCACAGCATTAAAAATATCACTTTCATGGGTAAGTCATTCATTCCCAAAATCAAGAGACACTTTTTCTTTGTTTTCTTTCTTGTAAAAAAAGACATAAGAAATTCCATCTTCATTATTCAGCCCGAGTTTCTTTTCTTGGTGACCTATCCAAAGCATTCACTGCGACTTCCTTTTCTCTCCACCACATTGAGGGCTACAACTTTTCTCCCTCATCCCAAACTTTCGGTTTTGCATCATCATCATAATAATAATAATAATAATAATAATAATAATAATAATAAATAAATAAATAAAAAGTTGTTGTGCCTTTTTAAAAGTGACGACAAATGATAGATTACCAAACATGGTCTGGGAAAAAAAATCGTCGGCTTGTGTGCTTGGACTTGGAGTAATGTACTTGAAGGATAAAAAACTGACACATCCTAATAATGGTTAATAAATATTAGTCCCCACTTTCACAAAACTCAGGCAATAAGTCAAGCGCGAAATCACAATTAAGTCTTTTAGATTTAATGAAATCAGTGTTACCTATTCAACCAGAGAATCTTCAGTTTAAACTTTAACGGCAGCCAGGTATATAGCCCCCGTTTGAAAATATTAGTTATTTTCCAATTAAACAAGTGGTATTTCATTTGTTATTTTAAAAAATGGTTTGTTTTTTTCTAAAGTTAATTTAGATAACTTTATAAATTTTTTTAATAATTTTCATTAAAAAAATCGAAAGAGACGTTTTCTTTAACTCAAAACGACGTCGTTTGATCAAACATAAATAAATATATTTGTCGTATTTAAAAAAATTGAAAATATTTTTTTCCTTTAAAAAATTAAGGAGTCATTATTTTTTTAATATTTCCTTTTTTTGTAACTTTAATAAATAAATAAAAGAATAATTTAATCAAACATAATATATTTTTTAAATTAAAATTTTTTATGATTTTTTTAATTTTCATTAAAAAAATTAAACAACCCGGAAAGAGAAAATGTAATTTGGCTTTATATGGTCTTGGATGTACTCAAGTGAGCAAGTGTGACTTCAAACAAATAAATAAATATATCTTGTCGTATTTAAAAAAATATGAAAAATATAATATTTATAAGAACAATAATCTTGTCATGTAACAACATAAAAAGGAGAAGTAATCAGTTTAGATTTTGACATTTTTCCATCCTATTAGCAACTCTGGTACTGAGTATTAAAATGCTCGAGCGAATAAACTTAATAACGCAAGATAAAGATTTCAATAAATTTTTAAATATATCTTCGGGAAAACTTTCAGGAGGTCATGTGAAAAATCACAAATATGGTAAAGTGAGAAATCATAATTATACAAAGGTGGATTAATGTTAATAAAAGAGGAGAAAGAAAAAATAATAAAATAGATAATTCCAAAATCATAACCATTGATTTAACTTTGTATGGTTGTGATGTTATCACGTGACCATGTTTTTTCTCACACATCAAGGATCCATTTCCAAATTTTTAATAGTTTCAAGAGATACGCGCGTCAATCATCAATGCATCATTGTCTTTAATAATTTTGATTATAAAATTAAAATAATTACTTAATATTGATTTATTAATATATTTGTCTTTAAAATAGAATAATTTTATTTTTAGCAAACATTAAAAAAAAAAACTTAAAATATAATATAGATAAATGTAGAGAAGAAATATTGATTTTATTTTATTTTAAAAATGTAATCAACACGAAAAGATCAAGAATAATAACACAGACATTCAAACAAAACTGACAAAGATCAACAATTATATCTAGCTTTTTTGTCCCCCGTTTTTACAAAAGATTTCAATTTTTAATCAGTATTAAGGAATAGTAAATCCTTAAAAGAAAAAGAAGAATTTTTTTATAAGATATTTCAATTCATTCATTAGCGACTAATATAGTTCAGAGCTAGTCCGATATTAAAATTTTAAACCTCTCCGAATTATGATATTAAAAAAGATTGAACACATATTTTCACCTCGTATGCTCAATTCTCCAACACCCACTCATACAATAATTTTTTTCTTTTTGTGTAGAAGGGACACGTCTGTAGTCAAATAACTACGATTACCAAAATTGAAAAGAAAGCTGTCGATATGTCTGTTTCAGATAGTAGCAAGGCGATGTTCGTTACTTGTGAAGTTTATTCTAAGCTGCATGATGTCTTGTTCTGTGGAACTTCCAGGTCACGATGTATTGCCCATCATACTTAATTTTGATGCCATTATTGGCTTTGCATGGTCCAAAGCATGCCATCATAGCATGTGTTATATAATCATTGGTTCTCGGAATCTTATCCTCTTTTACCTCTCAGTCTAATGGTAGGTATAAATATAATGAATACCAGATGGATGCATTATTGACAAGTTCCTTTGTTGTCTAGGTGATGCTATTGGTTTTTAGTTTCATTTTTCTATATATGAATAGCCAAAAATAAAAATAAAAATTAATTAAGGAGATTAAAATGGTGAATCTCAGGTAGATCCAGGAGTGGGGCATGGACTTGAATTTAATATTTTCATCTGATATGCCTTATACTTCCTACATTATCATATGCCCGTTTAAAATGCAGTTATCTAATCCATAGGCCAATTGAGTAAATGGGAGTGGGACAGTACTTGTCCAATCCTTGCATTTCTAAATTGAAATTCAAGTAAGTCTTTAAGAGTATTAAAAGCATTGCTCAAGTTGAGCTACTATATTTAACCATTCAATTTAAACAAAAAGGTTATAACGGACAAGATTTTAAGAGGAATTATATTAAATTTATGCAAATAATATCAACTAGCTCAATTACTTGATTAACGACTCATATCTTTTTATTTCAATAAGATCCAACATGGTTGTTGCCGGTTGTTAATTCTAATAATACAATTTCAACATATACAATATTTTTTCAAATATTAAAACTTAGTTTTATTATTTAATATTAGACAATAATTTGCAATACTAAATGCAGAAATATTCAAAAGCACCTTCATTATATTCATATCCATCTTTATGCAATATAATATAAGCAGAAAATTAATTTTATTGTAACTTTATGATCTAGAGTTACGTTTTGTATTTTTAACTTCTTGTCTGATATATAGCCCAGAGTTAAGGTGGTATAGTTTCATTGGGCTCAGTATTGGGAGCCTTAGTATAGCTCTGTGCCTGGCAATTAGGTCAACATGATAAGCCTGAATTGTTTGTCAGTGGATCAGATTCAAAATACGCAGGGACGTAAAATATCACATAGGTTCATCATGGCCCATAAGCTTGATGGGCTATCTTTACTGAAAAAAGTCCAAAGATGCAAAGGAGCCATGTTTTGTGTATATATATGGATTTTATTTTTCTCATGTTACATCAGACAATTTGTCTTATGCAACACACAAAAAAGTAGGTAGATCCCACTCCACTTTTTTGTGTGTTGTATGAGACAAATTGTCTGATGTAACATGAGAAAAATAAAACCATATATATATATATATATACATATCATATGTGTGTGTGTGTGTGTGGGGTAGGATCAAAAAATATCAACGACACTGATTTGTAAGCATGTGACTCCTTTGATTTTTTTGATCCAACGGCTCTCATATGAGGTGCCAAATTTAACACCGGATCAAAAAATATCATATATATATATATATATATATATATATATATATATATATATATATATATATATATATATATGTAAGCATGTGACACCTTTAATCTTTTTTTATCCAACGGCTCACATTATTAAAAAATTAGAGCGCTTAGATATAAGTGAGATCAATACCAAGATTGATAGTGTAACTTACACTGATGTAAAATGATCCTATATATATATATATATATATATATATATATATATATATATATGTAAGCATGTGACATCAATTGATATTTTTTGATCTAATGACTACCATATGAGGTGTCGAATTTGAAATTTGACAATGGTGTTAAACGATCCTACCCATGGTAGTTAAAAGCTGGATTTAAATCTTAAAATCCCGGATTTAACAATTTATTTTTGCTAAAACAATTTAGATTTCACTTAAAATCTTTTCCAATATAAAATCCTGATTTAGACATCTACTTAATTCCCGATTGTAAGATTTAAATCCCGATTTTAACTATAGGAATGATCTTAAGCAAGTTAGAAAAATTATTGAATATAGCATTGCTGATGTTTCATCCAAAGATGAATGGATCGTGGAAAATGAATAAATTTTATCTCATGATGAAAGTTTAGAAGAAGACAATTTTGAATTATGTAGTGGAAGATCATGTGAAACATAATGTCTTCGATGATAATAACTTGAATGATTTATTAGCTTAGACCTTTAGAATGTGACAATTGTATGCAAATGTATAAGTATGGTGGCAGGTAGTCTATTTTTCTTTAAAAAATTTATACATAAAATTATGTATATAAAAATTTAATTTTAGAGTGCATGTAAAATCTACGATTTGTATTACGATTTTACGATTTTTTATTCCCTTTTCGATTTTAGATAAAATCCCGATTTTGACTACTTGATCTTACCTTATATAAAGGAATGATATTTTTACAACTAATTTTTTTTTACTACCATTCCATTACCACTTTAATCACCATTGGAATAGAGAAAAAGTTGAATGGAGAGAAAACAAAACTTTTGAATTTTTTTTTTTGTAAGCTAAAAACTTTTGAATCTAATGGTGATGAGAGTATTAGTAGAAAAAATTGGTAATAAAAATAGGGAAATGCATTTGTCATGTTAATGACAAATAAATAGTTGTTTTTGATAAAGACAAATTATATAATATTAAAAAAAATGAGATGACACATTATTCAATGAATTTTACTTGTCTTTTTCTTAACATAAAAAATTGATTTGTTATGTAACATGACCTCATATTCCCATATATATATATATATATATATATATATATATATATATATATATATTAAAAAGGTGTTAGTTGATTTATCTAGTAGAATTTTTACAATAAACGAAAGTGCATAAGGTTTTTTTCTCATTTTATTTAGGAGATGAAAATTTTAATTTGGAAAAATTAATATTTTCATCTTAGATGATGTTTTATTAAATAAAAGAAGACTTTTTTTTCGCTTAATTATAATTGATGATAAACCTATTTCGTGTAACCAAGAGATTGATTCCATGATATTCAAAAAAGAAAAGAAAAATTTACCAAAAGAAAAAGAAAAGAAAAGAAAAAGAGATTGATTCCATGAGCATCCCTCGTGACTTCACCTGAAGACTTGGCTAGATTAGCGTTTGCGAATTTCATTGCACATTCTTTATCACAGATTCACAGGTTATTATTTCTCTTGCTTCGCACCGCAATTTTGCTTTTCTAGATTTAGGCCTTCCTTTTCATTTTTTTTCTCATTAACTCTAATTTTTTTATTCTGTTTGCTCAAGTAAACAAAGCTTGTAAAAATTGATTTTCATAACGATGATATCAATAAAAAAACTAAAATAATACTAAATTAACATTGAAAAAGAAAATAAATGTTCACTTAATTAAAGAGACGAAAGTGTGGTAAGAGAATGAGCGACGTGGCGATCATCTAGCAAAGAAGGAAAAATGATCGTCGATTCCATCTGACGGTTAAAACGATGGTTAGGTGATCTTCTGGTCCACACACACACACGATATGTTATGTTACGACTTACGAGGCTTATGCTCGTCGTCGTTGTGGATAGACATAGTGTTTCTTGTTCTACTACCTTAAACTACTCTGTTCCAGAGAACCCAACAACACACACGAACACTAACTGTTAAATCTCAGAGGAACGAAGATGGCGTTGGGGGTACCTGCCCTTCCGTTCACATTTGTTGTTCACCTTTTGGGTGTTGTTGCCATCATCTTGGTCTTGGTCTGGAACTTACATTTCAGGGGTGGCTTGGCTTGGGATTCTACCAACAAGTCTCTCATCTTCAACGTACCTCTCTCTCTCCCTCTCTCTCTCTCTGTTTGTTCCTTGATTATGGGTCTCTGATTTTTATTTTTATTTTCCCTCTTCCCTTTTGATTTGTTATTGGGTTTTCTGGTTCTCCCTTTTTCTCGGAAAATAAATTTTAATGGGTCTTTACTGAATTTGAATTTTGATTCGGAAATTCTGGGGAATGGGTTTCTATGAAGTAAAATTACAATTTTGCTATTTTTAGAAACGACTTGGATTTTTACCTGTTAACAAGTCAATGATGACTTTAGTTAGGTTTTATATTATGAGTCACTGTTTTAGGGTGGGGATGGGGTGTCTAATAATCTACACCCATATGTTCAGGGGAGTGTTTAAGTTTTAATTTTTCCTCTCTTTTTTTTGGTTATATATCGGTGATAAATATACGAGTGTGTAAACGGGTACTTCTACTATTTAGGTCTTAGATTAGTGTTTGCAGATTGTTGAACTTGATATCTTGGGGCCTAAACCCAACTACAAAGTGTCTTTTGATGCTTAGTTTTCTGTGATATAGTGCAATCGTTTTTTTGTTTTTTTAATTATGTAATCCAGTATTTAAGACTGGTGCTTTAAATAGATTTTTATCTCAAGCTTGCAATCATTTGAATAATTTTGATATTATTTATAATTTTTTTGGAAAATGTTATACATATAACCACTTTTTTCTTATAATCACTTTTATTATCGTTCGTATCAAAATCAAATCAACAAAATGATATTAAATGAGAGTCGTTAATTTAATTTTGATAAAATGGTAATAAAAGTGGTATAACCTTCCTCCAAAAATTTTGTATATTGAAACGCCTTTTTTAACGTAGGGCATGTGGGCATATAATTATATATATATATATATATATATATATTTGACATAAAATTATCTCATTTTAAAGATAAACATAAATAATATTTTTTATTTAATATTTAAATTAAAAATAAATCATAATTTTTTTTCATATTTTCATTTTTTTTATCTTTCTCTTGAAAATGATATATTTATCACATTTAAAAAAAAACATTAAACTATATATATATATATATATATATATATATATTTTTTTGCATGATTTTCATTTTTATAGATATTCGTTTTCTATTTTCTCTTAAAATAATATAATTTATCATATTTAAATAAAATGACAAACTATATATATATATATATATATATATATATATATATATATATATATATATATATATATATATATGAAAGGAGAAGCTGCTGCCGCTCGTGGTCAATTAAATATGAGATATTTTTTATTTTATTTTGATTCATATCATAGCTGTGCCAGATCCCTTTCGTTGTCTGAAAAATTAAATAAACAGAAGTTCTGCTTTTTTTGGTATGGTAACCATGTGATGATGGCTAAAGTAGCGGCCTGCTTTTGCTTTTTTTGAAATCTACTGTGTTTGTAATAAAATATTAAAGCTCCATATACAAAAAAAAAATAAAAAAAATATTAAAGCTACTCTAGTTGACCAAAAGAGTTGGAGAGGGAATATGAAGTTAATTATCACAAAATTTCTTTTTGTTTTGTTTTGTTTTGCATTTTGAATCATTGATCTTTGAATAGAAGAGGCAGTAGCCCCTTTTATTCCAGTGACGGTTAGTACTGCAATAGCATATAGGACCCCAAGTGTTTTTTTTTTCCCTATTTCGTTGGTCAGTTTCTACCTCGCAAGTTTATCTGGAGACTGTGTGTTTCCCTAAAACATGATTAGAACTAATCTTTATCTGGATTTAGAAGTTTTTTTATTATTATCTGTTAAATTTAATGTTTTGATTAATTATTGGCCCCATTTCTTACCTACCCATTTTTAATTTAATAATTGATGGGGTCCAAATTTTCTATCCTGCACAATGAACTTGGACTAGAGTTTCTTATCTGTTCCGTATTTGAGTGGCAAATGAATTTGGACGTGATACTGCTTCTATGTGGTGCCAACTCAAGCACTAGACTTGGACAAATGATACCCTCGAGACTTTTTTAGCTATTCTTATCTTTCTGTCATTTTGTGTGGTTGTTCACTGGTGTCATCAATGGCTTTGAATTATCATGATTCGTGAATGTTATGACAGATTTACAGACAAAACCTTGCATATTTTCTTGTTCCAGATAATCTGAGTTTTGAATTTTGTAGTGTGTCACGCACGTATTGATTATACCATTAGCACATGTCGCTTTCTTCTAGAAAAAAGAATAATATGCTTATTTTAATTAAGTAGTTTGAATTCAGATATGGGATCCATCGAATCTGAATTATCATTAAATCTTGATCTGTTCTTATGCATCATGAAATATTGAAATCAACCAAATGTATGAAGAATAACTAATTAAACAAGTTGATTTATTATAATATTAGTGACTAGTCATTCTAAAAACATAAAAATAATTATAGTTGAATTATGCTATCACTTTCGTGAAGTCCCTTATCTCTTACATATCTTTCTCTTTGTACAGTGTCATCCTGTTCTTATAATTATTGGCTTAATCGTTATTGGAGGGGAAGGTAATCAAAACACGTTCACAAGTTTCTGCTTTATGAATCAATGCCATTTGATTTAGTTGACCTACTAATTGTTTCTCTGATTTTCTTAAATCCAACTTAAAAAATATTGCAGCTATTATAAGTTACAAATCTCTTCCCCTGAAGAAGGAAGTGAAGAAATTGATACACCTTGTTCTCCACGCCATCGCATTAATACTTGGAATAATTGGAATTTATACTGCCTTCAAGTATCATAATGAAAGTGGGATTGCCAATCTGTACAGCTTGCATTCATGGCTTGGACTTGGGGTTATTGTCCTTTATGGCATTCAGGTAAACCATTGGATAAGACTAAATTATCCTGCAAATAGAGTATTCTCAGAACGCTAGATATGATTATGGTTAAGTTTATGGTTTCATATCCTGACTTGGGCATTGCTCTCTCAACCCTTTCTGAAATATGAGAGCTTGGGCTTACAATTTAAGCACCAGGCATAAACCCAATGGTGCAAACTCTGAATTGAAAATCTGGACTTTGCCTTTGTCCAAAAGAATCATTGAGTTGACCCTATGCCCCATGTTGTATTATTATTTATTACTGAGTTATCTTCAGAAGGGCCGGCTTGGCTCAGCAGTAAGCTTGCTTGCTGTGGTGTGTCAGGTCGCGGGTTCGAATCAGTCTCTCTGCAAAAAGTAGGGGAAAGACTGTCTAGAGTATTCCCTTCCTCAGACACTCACAAAGTGAGTATTTGAACTGGGTCGGCCGTTTTTACTAAGTTATCTTCAAACTTTGTCTAACATTGTATTGGTTACCTGCAGTGGATATATGGGTTTGTGATCTTTTTCTACCCTGGTGGGACTTCAGCCATTAGACGTGACTCACTTCCTTGGCATGTACTATTTGGGATATTTGTATATGTCTTAGCTGTTGGCACTGCTTCTCTTGGTTTTCTTGAGAAGCTCACTTTCCTTGAGAACTCAGGATTGGCAAAATATGGTTCTGAGGCTTTACTTGTCAACTTCACTGCTGTGATCACAATCTTATTTGGTGCCTTTGTTTTATTATCTGCTGCATCTGATGCTCCTGCAGCCGAAGATGACTACGCAGCCATATAAGATTTATTTTTGCATCATGCTATCATGGATAACCTCATGTATGCTATTAGTTTGTACTGGGAGTGGGAAGTTGGAAATAATATATATGTTGTGTCTGTATTTTTGGACACCCGCTTGTATTTAATCATCAATATTATCCCTGAAACATATGATTGTTCATTGGTTTATATCCTTAATTGTCAACTTTTCCTTGCTCGGCAGTTGAGATCTTAATATGTGGCAAAAGATTGAAAATTCAGTCCATTGTGTAATTGTATGCGTTTACTTTAACATATTTGCGCATCGTTTTCTTTAGCTTTTATTTTATTTTTATTCTTTTTGTTAGCTGCTTGGAATATATATATACAGGGGAAAACACTTCTCCTTTCACAGGAGAAGTGAGATCTTATACCACACAAATAAAATTCATGGGTTTCACCAATTTTTTAATAAAAAAAGAGGATAAAAGATTTGGTATAGGGCTTGATGGGGATGATGTGATGTGACTTGTTAACCATATATATATATATATATATATATATATATATGTGACTTGTTACTGCAAAAGTTCAAATCTCAAAAAAATATATATATATATATATATATATATATATATATATATATATATATATATATATATGAACTCCACTGGATCAAATGTATAAAGTCATGCTTATCCCATAGCGAGCCACCTCTAGTAGGGCTGTGAAATATCACGTCACAATATTCAACCAGTAGGGTGGTGTTCTAGATAAATATCACATGTCCCAATCATCATAATGCCAATATTCAAAGACCCTTATCCCATAGCGAGGCAACTCTAGTAGGGGTGTGAAAAAAACTAATTGAATTCAAATTTCAACTAATTCAACACCATATTATTTAAAGCTACCAATTGTGTAATCCTTATCTTGAAATCTTGCATCGTAGCCCATGGATGGTGGCTCTGAGCCTACGTTGGTTCCACCTCCAACCCCTCCCCCAAATCCCATTAGGAAGCCATCTAATTAATTCACTTCATAACGTACTATTTCTACAATGGTTTACCTGAATGACTAGGGGCTTCCCCTCTTTGAGTTTTTTCAATATACGAAAACTAATCATTTTGAGGTATAAAGATCACTGAAGTAAAATTTGTCTCAACTAACAAAATCTTTTATATATACAGCCATAGTTACTCTTATTATTCACTTCATAACGTACTATTTCCACAACTTATGATAGGTCTTCTTCATCGAAATATTATTATTGTTATTAGAGAAAATATATACTTACAACTTATTTTCGTTTACAACCTCTTATAATTATATCGTAATCATTGATTTTCACCAAAAATTATAATTTATTGGTAATTAATAATTACTTAATAAATATGACCCAATAAATTATAATCCTTAAATTGATGAAAATCAATGATTAAATTGTAGTTATAAACAAAAATAGACGGTAAGTATAATCTTCCTAATATTATTATTATTATTATTAGCGAAATAGTAGTCTTAGTTCAGATGGTATTTGGTAATAATCCTATCCTAGTCTGAATGGTCAAGAATAAATCATACCATTTGGGAAAATCCCAGTTCCAACATTTTTAGGGAACATGATGAAAATGATGCAATTCACGTGCAATTTCATGATACTAACAATGACATGGAATATCCAAAAAGAGTTTTTTGTTCTCACTCAAAGAAAGAGCCAACACAGGGGGCATATCTTACCACCAATTTTACATTTTGCATCTGCTTGTTCGGCCAAACCTTGTCCCACAATCTCTCTTTTCTTAGCCTAGAGTATATTACTGGTTTAGCACACTTGTAATCCACTTTATATTTATTTCCACGATTTTATAAAAAAAGGTAAAAAAAAAAAGAAAATACTTTGTTTTAACTCTTACTCCAATTTGAAAATGAAATTATTTGACATGATGCTTTTTAACACTTAATGTTTGGTGAAAGCAATGGTGCAAAAAGCTAAACATACAAGTTATACGACAAAGAAAAGCTATAAGTAAACAGAAAGGGTGTGAAAACCCCAATAACATTATATTAAAGGGGATTAGCTTCTCAAGGAGGTTAGAGAAGCAACACGGCATATACTAGATTATGAGACAAACTATAGTTTTGGAGTAAAGTTACACACTTTTCATTTCCTCCTTTAACATAACACAACAAACTTTCCTACGCACAATATTTTGTGGGGCCCACACATTTTAAAACAAAAAGAAAAAGAAAAAAATATGGCACGCAAAATGAATCTATATAACATTACACAATCACTTTTCCTACAACATAATAAACATAAAACCCAAAGTTATATTGACAATTTTTATTTTTTTTTTACAAATTTACAAACTACATTATGTCTGATCGGTAATATTCTAGTCAATAATATCTTACCGGTCAGGCATAATATAATTTATAAACAAAAAAATTTATAAATATAACTTTTCATTCAATTTTCCCAGTAATTTTGTTCACAACTTTACCCTCCTTATAACATGCACAATTACGCACCATCCTAGCTCTTATAGTACTCAAGTGCCTTGAAACCTGTGTTTTTTTTTTTTTTTTTTTTTTGTAAAAACACCCATGCGATTTAGTAAGAAAAATTATTTGCACGAGTGTTTTGTTGTATTTGGTATTCATTCCATCGATTAATAATGAAATTTTTATTACCGCTATCTGGCATAATGTCATTAACCTCAATATTGAAAAAGATAAAAAAAAAAGGAAATAAACCGAGTTCACTTTTTTAGAAGTTATTATTTCATCTATGGTACTTCCCGGAGAGTTTTGAAATTCCATACATTAAATAAATAAATAAAAAACCGTTTTGAAGACGCTTTGTATAAACTATAAAGGGTAATATTTGTAATCATACATGATATCACTTTCCTTGAATTAAGTGTACCTTTTTGTTTATTTTACATAAATTATGGATCCGTTTGATAATGTTTGGTTTGTTTGAATCATTAAGTTATATTAATCAGTTAATCACTCAAAATAATATAGAAGTATCCAAATATTGAAAGATTACATATTTCAATTAATTAAAATTAATTTCATCCTGAAATAAGCAAAAAGAGAGGAAAATGTACCATGAAAACAATGAATATATGGATTACGGTAAACTCATGGTTTTACAAGTCGAGCAAGAAACCAATGTACTTGATCATGACAGGTTAGGCCCCAAACAACAAATGATTCCTTTGACATGAAGAAAGAAGAAATGAATGATTTTTTTTCAAAGTGCAATGATTCTTTAACAAAAAAAAATACGAAACCCATTTTAATTTTTTAGAAAAAAAATAATTTATATTAGTTTTTTTTTAGAGATTAATATGAATTTTATTTGAAAATCTAATTTTTAACAACTGGAATTTTTGACAGAACACAAGTAAATATTTTTTTTTTCAAACTTAAGAAGCACGGGGAGGATATTTAAGGTGAATCCGGGCCACCATATTTAGGTGGTCCTTAGGCTTTGTTTGGGAGTTGCTTTTAGGAGGGGAAGGCAAGGAAAGGGAGGATTTTAGTAAGTCCTCCCCTTGTTCGTGAGTTTAAAAAAAAAGAGGGGAATGAATTGGGGGGTTTTTACTAAACCCTCCAAAACCCTCCTTCTTCCTAAAATTAAAGTTCCCCCAATTTGGGGGTTTGAGGAGGGAAATATTAAAAATTACTTATCTACCCTTAGCATTAAAATGTAAAAACTACATAAATGTGAATCATTGTTAAACGTGACATTATTAGAAAAGACTCAAATACCAACAAAATTTATCGACAAAAAATATTTCCTCAAAAATAGTGATGAAATTTTTGATGAAAATCACATACGTCAAAAAAATTTCGTCAAAACTAAAGACGAAACAAGATTTTGTCATATTCACTAACATAAATTTTTTACGTGAAAGAATTCAGTCAAAACTATTGACGAATCTAAATTCCGTTGAAACTTTCAACGAAAATATTTTCGTCCAAAGTTTGACGAAACACATCTCTACCGAAAAGTTTCGACGTAAAACAATTACGTATAAATTTCTTACGGAAAATATTTCTATCAAAATTTGATACAAAACATTTCTGCAAAAGAATTTGACAAATTTTTTTTGACAAAATTCTTTACAGAATCTAAATTTCGTCAAAATATTTCATAAAAAAACATATTCATCGAAATTTTTGACGAAAAATATATCCATCAAAATTTTCAATGCAACACATTTCCATAGAAAATTTTTGCTGGAAAAAAATTTCATCAAAATTCTTTACAAAATTTACATTCCTTCAAAAGTTTTCGACGGAAATATTTTCGCTAAACTTTTTGACAAAAACTTTCAGTTGAATATTTAAGGAAACACATTGTCATCGAAAATTTTCGATGGAAAATATTTTCGTCAAATTTTTTGATAAAAAATATTTCCGTCAAAATTTTCAACGGAACACATTTATGTAAACAAATCTCAACAGAACATTTTTCCGTAAAAAAATTTGACGAAAAATATTTCGACTAAAATGTTTGACGGAAAAAATATTCTGTCAAAATTCTTTACAGAATTTAAATTTCGTCGAAAGTTTCGAATGAAACATTTCCCTCAAAATATTTGACAAAACAATTTCCGACAAAATTTTCTTCAGAACACATTTCCATCGAAATCTTGAACGAAAAACATTCCGTCAAAATTTTTGACGAAATATTTTTTTTTCGTTTAAAATATTTCATGGAGGAAATCATTTTCGTCAAAACTTTTGTCAGAAACTAAATTTCAATAGAAAATTTATTTTTGTAAAAATTTTCATCGGAGAAAAATTTCCGTCGCTTTTCGATGAAGAGTATTCCGACGAAAAAAAATTTGTGACAATTTTCGTAGCTTGCAGCGTAGAAATTTCATAAGAAATATTATCTTTTTTAATATTGTGAAAAGTACATAAATAATTTTTTTAGAAATTTTAAATTTAATTTAGTTTGTAAAATATAATAATTATATTAATTTTAAAAATGGATATAATGGTAAAAATATATCATTAACCCTCCATTTTCCTCCCTTGCCATTTTTTAACTCCCAAACAAGGGGAGGGAATACCCTCCAATTTCCTTCTCTTCCTTCCCTTTCCTCCCCCTTGGATCCCCTTCCTTTCCTTCCCCTCCAAACTCCCAAACAAAGCCTTAGACTTTGTCTGAGAGTTGATTTTAGGAGGGGAAGGAAAGGAAAGTGAGGGTTTTAGTAAGCCTTCCCCTTGTTTGTGAGTTTAAAAAAAGGAGAGGAAGGAATTGAGGATTTTTACTAAACCCTCCAAAATCCTCCTTCTTCCTAAAATTAAAGTTCCCCCAATTTGGGGGGTTTGAGGGGGGAGATATTAAAAATTACTTATCTACCCTTAGCATTAAAATGTAAAAATTACATAAATGTGAATCATTTTTAAATGTGACATTTTTAGAAAAGTCTCAAATATCGACAAAATTTATCGACGAAAAATATTTTGTCAAAAATAATGATGAGATTTTTGATGAAAATCACATACGTCAAAATTTTTTCATCAAAACTAAAGACGAAGCAAGATTTTGTCATAATCACTGACATAAATTTTTTACGAGAAAGAATTCAGTCAAAACTATTGACGAATCTAAATTCCGTTGAAACTTTTCAACGAAAATTTTTTCGTCCAAAATTTGACGAAACAAATCTCAACCGAAAAGTTTCACCAAGATTATTTACAGAATTTACATTCCGTCAAAAGTTTTTGACGAAAATATTTTCGCTAAACTTTTTGACAAAAATTTTCAGTCGAATATTCAAGGAAACACATTTTCATCGAAAATTTTCTACGGAAAATATTTTCGTCAAATTTTTTGATAAAAAATATTTCCATCAAAATTTTCAGCGGAACACATTACTGTCAAAAAATTTCAACAGAAAAATTTTCCGTAAAAAAAATTGACGAAAATTATTTAGATTACAATGTTTGACAGAAAAAATATTCTATCAAAATTCTTTACTGAATCTAAATTTCGTCGAAAGTTTCGAATGAAACATTTCCCTCAAAATATTTGACAAAACAATTTCCATCAAAATTTTCATCAGAAAACATTTCCATCGAAATCTTGAACGAAAAACATTTCGTCAAAATTTTTGACGAAATATTTTTTACGTTTAAAGCATTTCATGGAGGAAATCATTTTCGTCAAAACTTTTGCCAGAAACTAAATTTCGATAGAAAATTTATTTTTGTAAAAATTTTCATTAGAGAAAAATTTCCGTCGCTTTTTGACGAAGAGTATTCTGACGAAATTTTTTTGTAGCATGCAGCGTAGAAATTTCATAAAAAATATTATCTTTTTTAATATTGTGAAAAGAACAAAAATAATTTTGTTAGAAATTTTAAATTTAATTTAGTTTGTAAAATTAATAAATATATTAATTTTAAAAAGGGGTAAAATGGTAAAAATATTTCATTAACTCTCCATTTTCCTCCCTTGCCTTTTTTTAACTCCCAAACAAGGGAAGAGAACACCCTCCAATTCCCTTCCCTTCCTTCCCCTCCCTCCCCCTTATATCTTCTTCCTTCCCTTCCCCTCCAAACAAAGGAAAGGAAAGGGAAGGTTTTAGTAAGCCCTCCCCTTGTTTGTGAGTCTAAAAAAAGGAGGGGAAGGAATTAGAGGGTTTTTACTAAACCTTTCAAAACCCTCATTCTTCCTAAAATTAAAGTTCCCCAATTTGGGGGGTTTGAGGAGAGAAATATTAAAAATTACTTATCTACCCTAAGCATTAAAATGTAAAAACTACATAAATGTGAATCATTGTTAAACGTGACATTATTAGAAAAGTCTCAAATACTATCAAAATTTATCGACAAAAAATATTTCGTCAAAAATAGCGATGAAATTTTTGATGAAAATCACATACGTAAAAAAAATTTCGTCAAAACTAAAGATGAAACAAGATTTTGTCATAATCACTGACACAAATTTTTTATGGGAAAGAATTCAGTCAAAACTATTGACGAATCTAAATTCCGTTGAAACTTTCAACGAAAATATTTTCGTCCAAAATTTGACGAAACACATCTCTACCGAAAAGTTTCGACGTAAAACAATTACGTCTAAATTTTTTTCGAATAATATTTTCATCAAAATTTGAGACTAAAAACATTTCTGCAAAAGAATTTGACAAATTTTTTTGTCAAAATTCTTTACAGAATCTAAATTTCGTCAAAATATTTCATAAAAAAACATTCATAGAAATTTTTGACGAAAAATATTTCCATCAAAATTTTCAATGCAACACATTTACTTCGGAAATTTTTTATCAAAATTCTTTACAGAATTTACATTCCGTCTAAAGTTTTCGACGAAAATATTTTCGCTAAACTTTTTGACAAAAACTTTCAGTTGAATATTTAAGAACACATTTTCATCGAAAATTTTCGATGGAAAATATTTGCGTCAAATTTTTTGATAAAAAATATTTCCATCAAAATTTGCAACGGAATACATTTATGTCAAAAAATCTCAACAGAAAATTTTTCCGTAAAAAAATTTGACGAAAAATATTTCGATTAAAATGTTTGACGGAAAAAATATTCTGTCAAAATTCTTTACAGAATCTAAATTTCGTCGAAAGTTTCGAATGAAACATTTCCCTCAAAATATTTGACAAAACAATTTCCGACAATTTTCTTCAGAACACATTTCCATCGAAATTTTAAACGAAAAACATTCTGTCAAAATTTTTGCCGAAATACTTTTTTTCGTTTAAAGCATTTCATGGAGGAAATCATTTTCGTCAAAACTTTTGCTAGAAACTAAATTTCGATAGAAAATTTATTTTTGTAAAAATTTTCATCGGAGAAAAATTTCCTTCGCTTTTCGACGAAGAGTATTCTGATAAAAAAAGATTTGTGACAATTTTCGTAGCTTGCAGCGTAGAAATTTCATAAGAAATGTTATCTTTTTAAATATTGTGAAAAGTACATAAATAATTTTCTTAGAAATTTTAAATTTAATTTAGTTTGTAAAATATAATAACTATATTAATTTTAAAAATGGGTATAATGGTAAAAATATCTCAATAACCCTCCATTTTCCTCCCTTACCATTTTTTAACTCCCAAACAAGGGGAGGGAATACCCTCCAATTTCCTTCCCTTCCTTCCCCTCCCTCCCCCTTGGATCCCCTTCCTTTCCTTCCCCTCCAAACTCCCAAACAAAGCTTAGTGTAAATAGGAGGGTAAAATGGGAAAAGTGGGAAAATAATAGAGGTAAAAAAGGAAAGAGAAAATTAATGTTATAAGAGGGAACACCAAATGATTCAGTGGTCCTGGAGCATAATAAATTTTTCACAGGGCACCATTTGCGTGACGTTTGGCACTGCCACAACTCATTATCCTAGGACACGTTGAATATTTATTAAATTATTTGTTTTTTTATACGATGGGGACACATTGAATATCAATCAATACGATACTACCAATAAGTTATTGGTATATCAACAGGTTAATACCAGAAAATATTGTAAACTTAAAAATTAAAAGAATACATTGGTCATTTGCAAGTGAATTTTACATGAATTTTATTAGTAATTAATTTAATATATATAAATGAAATCTAAACAAATATTGATGCAGAGTTGGGGCTGTGTCTCTATTGAAGGGCAGCGGCAACTGTTGCATAAGAGGGCACTTGTACCTACCGCAGTCAGCCAGCTAAGCATTTTGGAATATGAGTTAACAGTTACCTTTCTTCAACCATAATATCCCAACCAACCCTGTCTCTATATCTATATTGTTCTTCCTCTCCTATCATATTTGTAAATTTCCTGATAATTAAGTTAGAGTTCCGTTACAACTTTAGTGCAAGGAGTTCTAAATTCTACAGTCTTTAGAAAAAAAAAATGACAGAGGAGCAACCCAAAAAGGTAGAGTCCGAATCCCCATCGGATCCTCCTGCACCTGAACATCAACCTGAACCTGAACCTGAAGCTGTTGTTCATGCCGCTCCAAAGGAGGATAGGGTTGAGGAGAAATCTGAAATTCCAAAACACTCTCCTCCTGATAATAAACCTGCTCACGAGTCCAAAGCTCTTGCCATAGTTGATAGTATGACACTCCATACTCCTCTTATCATTCATTCATTATCTGCTTCCAAAAGGGTCATATTATATATACATATAGAGGACAACATCAACTTACATATGAAATTTTATATATTCTTATTGCTTGATCCACTAGTATCTAATGATTCATATATGTATATATAAATCATTATGGTGTTTTCTTAGTTTCATTTAAGTATCTATTGAATTTTTTTTTTTTTGTCAGTTTTGATGGCTATATTGATATTTAACGTACGTCTCATTTTAACAATTACAAATAGTCTTTGTAAATTAATCTTAATTGCAGAGTATAGTTTTCTTTTTCTTTTTATTTGCTTTCCATTTTTTTTCTGAAAAAAAAAAAACATATATATTATGGGTTGTCCTGTCAAGTTTCTTAATGGGTTATCAAATTTTTATAACAATAAACAAAGTCAAAACTCATTATTTACTAATTAAGCTGCGAGTTTAAAGATATGCTTGATTTATTGTGGGTTTTTCTTATTTTCTTGTATTATAATCAGTTTCCTTTTACTGGAATTTCCCTGTTGTAGTTCTACTAGAAAGAATTATATGTTCAAATTGCTCTGTGTTACCATCCAACTGAAAACTAATTAAGATTCTGTTATTCAAGCAAAGATCCAGTTTTATTGTGTTTATTGTTGTTAATTTGGTTACCTTCAGAGACTCACGAAACTGCTGAAGAAAAACAATCTGAGGGCTCTGTCGACCGAGGTTTGTCGTCTATCACTGTGACACTTGATTTCCCTTTATGCACTTCATATGTTGATATTACATATCATGTCATCTCATTCTTCTTCAGATACAGTGCTTGCAAGAGTTGCAACAGAGAAGAGGCTTTCACTAATCAAAGCCTGGGAAGAAAATGAAAAGTCAAAAGCAGTGAACAAGTAAGAGCTTTGCACCACCTGCTTAAGTATATATCTATGCTTGTTTCATTTTTTATGTGGATTCAGTTCTAAAAATGTTACAACCTTTCATTGAGTCACAACTCAAAACAATTATGGAGATTAATCAAAGTGATATGTAGAAAGTTTCTGATCTCATTATCCACTCTTAAGGAGAGAGTCAAAGAAGCTTGGCATAAATATGAATGACTTATGATAGCCATGAAGGGGACACCACTAAAGTCATTGCAATATCTAAACTTCTATTATGAAAACATCAATTTATTATTGTAGTTCAATACATTCCCTTTTCAGCTCAAATAGAAACAGACCTTGGAGCAAATGTACCAGGCATTGCAAAACATCATTAACTTGTTCATTATGAAACATTTTGGTTCTTTGATGTTATTTAAATAACTTTTGATTAGAAACAAATGACGGCTATTGTTTTATCAAATTAGCTTGTTACTATAACATCAGTAAGAGGACGTTTGGTTCTTTGATGTTATTTAAATAACTTTTGATTACTAATTTAATTGAATTTGATGAGCAGAGCTCACAAAAAGCTTTCAACCATCTCAGCATGGGAGAACAGTAAGAAAGCTGCTACGGAGGCTGAATTGAAAAAGATTGAAGTAAGAACGTATTTTATTAGTTATTGTAACTTTTTTGAAAGTCTGTGTCCATTCATTTTTATTTTTATTTTGGACAGTTATAAATGTGTTTTTGTTGCAAGCCAATATTTTTTTTTTTCTTTTGAAAATATGTTTGAAATGAAGAAACAATGAACAAATGTTTTTTCAACTACCCTTTCAGAAACTAGAAGAATAGGAAGGGGGACGAGGGGTAAAAATCTCTTGAATAACCATATTTTCCGATGGAATAACCACAACAAAAGATTTTATTATCTTTGTTGTGAAAAGTGATCTCATATTAATATTTCAGCTCCCACAGTATTTTTTTTTCAAAAACGATGAAATTTGCATTTTCTGTTGCTATAAATAATGTTTATTCTAACAATCTAAAAGAAAAATGCACCAAACTCTAACATGCCTTATCAAAAGGAAAATGATTTTTTTTTTTTCCAATTTTCACACCAAAGATAGATAGGACACACATTGAATGTAGCAAATTGGGGGGGAAGTTGACTCTTCAATGTGCTTGTGAGTAGGAACAACTGGAGAAGAAAAAGGCAGAATATGAGGAGAAATTGAAAAATAAAATAGCTACAATCCATAGGCAAGCTGAAGAAAAGAAGGCAAACATTGAGGCCAAAAAAGGGGAAGATTTCCTTAAGGCAGAGGAGACAGCTGCAAAGTACAGGGCAACTGGAACAGCTCCAAACAAACTCATTGGTTGTTTCTAATGCATCACTTCTCGAGCCTGATTAACAAAAATGTTGTATTATTATGGTTGTGTATTTCTTCCTTGAGAGTTCTTATGTCAGTACATGTGCGCTATGTTGTCTTTTGGTGAGTTCCAGTCCATGCTCATTTATTGTGTGCACAGTGACAAGTTGGTGCATATATACCAATTACTCTATGTATAAAGAAATTGCATTACTCAATTTGGGAATAATAGCATTAATCCACTAACCCATCTCAGTTTCGAGAAGGGTAAAAGGAGAAGGATTGATGATGTCTGCATTTTGAGCCCTGATCGATATAACTGATAATTTTACAATTCTTCCAAGTACTAATTCTGCCTTATTGGACTATTTGATACGAGTATATTTTCATGACCCAAAAGAACAATTTTTCAGGGGACTTAATTTTGATCTAAAAGTTGAAATTTTTACCACATTAATAAATGAGCTTCCTAATAATAACTAATTAAAAAGTCAACTCCTATAATAATATGCCAAGTAATTATATAAAGGCTTTATCATCTATTATTTAACATGGCCACAAAAAATTTCCTACATTCACAACATTTTGTGAGACCTGCAGCAAAAAAAAAAACTCCGGCACGCAAAATAAATCTCTATAACATAACACAATAACTTTTCCTACAAAATAACCCTTATAAAATCCTTATTTAAATAGTGTAAAATTCTTTTATCTTTTATTTTGCGGTCTCTTTATTTTGTCTAGCATTACAGAAAGTTGATCCGATGATTCGAAGTTCAAGCTGTGTTTCTTGTTCATTATTGGCATGTCAACAGTATAAATCCTATTCATTTGATATATTTAAGCCCTGTACTTTTGTGAATCAAATAACACATCATCAATAGCTCGGAACCATATATACACATAAGCAGCAGTTGTTGAACGACATGCACAATATCATCATCTCTAAATCCACTAATTTAACTATTGGCTGGCTACAAGCCACGAAGTGGTAGGTAAACTTGAACTCTAGCAGCTATTCCTCTATCTACCCTTTCCCCCTCTAAACCATCTAGCAACTAGCAACTAGCAACATGGACACCGCAGTGTTGGAAACTAACTACACGGTGACTGCATTTACAAAAATGAAGAAATCATAAAAGGCAAAGTATTGCCTTTCCAAGTGGAAATATGGAGTAGACTATCTTAGTCACATCCACCATCAAGAAGATTCAGGAAATTGTCGGTTTGTGCCAAGAATCCTATATCGCTATCAGACATGTCTAGCAGGTGCTTTAGAGCAGAATCAGAAGTATCAAGAAATTCATAATTGCCTGACTCTGACCCAGCTGTGTCATAATCGAGCTTTGGTTTGTAGCTACTTGATTGTTCTTGGATCATGTTGTCATCTTCAAACTTTGGTTTGGAGCTACTAGTTCCAGTGTTTTTCACCTGCAATGAGACATCTGAACATGACTCCAATTTTGATGATGATGATGATGATGCTGAGAGAGGGCTTTGACACACTACTCCTTCCTTTCCTTTGATCAAGCGAAATGACTGTCCAACCTCAGAATGCCAAAGTTGAAGAAAGTAATCAGGGCATGTTTTACTCGTTGACCATGAATTAAGCAATGAGGATTCCAGTGACAACCTTGCCTCTGCCTCAACTCTGGCACTTTCCCATTGTACCATGTGACGCGTAGAAAGTGATTCAGACTTGACAATCCTTTGATCAGGAATGACACATGGCTGATTTGGCCCTAGGGAATGACATGACCGAAGGAGGCGCTTCTTTAGATGGGTGTTCCAATAGTTCTTAACCTCATTGTCTGTTCTTCCAGGTAGTTGGGATGCTATAGCAGCCCACCTAAAAGAATGCAAGGTTAAAATCACAAGTACAAATCAATACAACCAAAAATTGAAGAACAAGCAAGGGATTATATTACGAGACATGAAAGTTCTCAAGATTTTAGTATATAAGGATCCTTGATTACAAAAGGAAGAACAAGAAATTTTTTTAGAATAAGGAAAATGTAATAGATAGAGGAAAGGGCTTTGTGTTATATTAAAAAAAGTTGAGAAATCAACGGTGCATGATAACCGGTTTTCTCCCACCTTCAAATTTTGCTTGAACAGATTATAGTATATAAGGATCAAACATGGTGATTACAGAAAGATATCCTCCAAAAACCCTCCCAACCAAACACCACCTAAAAGAATGACAACAAAACGAAAATATCAAACAGAACTGAAACATGATCTATTGGAAGTGATCAAATTTTACCTTTACCCTATTTATCTAACCACATGAATTTGGAAACTATTTATATGAGGTTGAAGATTTTGTACTTTTAAAGCATGCAACATGTCTAAAATCAAGCTTATGAATAAAATGAGACTTCAGGACCAAGGGTTGGGTATATGCATGTGAGTGCATTTTCAAGAAATTCAGCAAATGAAGCAATCCAGTACCTGTTACCAAGCATGCCATGAAGTTGAATAATAGTACTTTCTTCTTCATTAGTAAATGGGCCGCGCTTGATGCCAGGCCGAAGATAGTTTATCCACCGAAGCCTACAGCTCTTTCCACATCGTAGGAGACCTAATTGCAAACATATATTAAATAAATGATTCTTCGTTGTATGTCTTCATATATTTTGACAGCGGGTCAAATTTTCATTGTTTTCATAGCACATCAAATCCTCCATCCAACACAATTTTGCAAACCATTTTTCAAATCTTAAAGTACGATTGAATCAAATATAATGAAATATAGTACTCCAAAATGCATGTCAACAAATTTGGTCACATAAGGTATTGAATGACAGTATAATTAAATTAAAAATATAACATCCACATTAACTCATTGGTGATATAGTATCACCATCACCAGCAGGAAGGAAGGAAGGAACTGCCTTTCTTTTTAAATAAATAAAAATTACTATAACATGCAGAAATTGCTGCTAAGAGAACACAGCCAAAAGCGACAATCAGTTTTTCTTCATCATAGAAACAACTTCACATTGTAATTGAAGTTTCTTGAAGAGCAAGCTCAGAGTCTTGAACTAATTAATATCTAAAACCTTGAAGAATATGGAAACTGCAGTCGGAAGAAAACAATACTACAGAATCTTGCGTTAGTCAGGTTTTATAACAGATATATGGCAGGAAAAGTGTTTCTCTTATCTTATAGAGATTCAAAATTTTATTTATTTACTGTGGGCTCCACAAAATGTTGAGTGTAAATTTTTTTTTCTCAGGTTAAATTATAGATGATAAACACTTCTTCTATGGTGGAGAATAATATAAAATTATTAAAAGACTCTCGAACCAAAAAAAAATGGGCCGTACAATATCCAGATTTTAAGTCCAAAGACTCTCGTGCAAATGAGTGGAGAATAATACAAGGAATAAATATTTTTTTAGTCCTTAATAAATCTCACGATGTCGGCTTTAATCCTGGGAAATAAAAAAGTTATCTATTAGTGGTCTTAATAAATTCAAAATAAACATATTTAGTTGAAATCTCACAAATTCAAAAAAATCCACCTGAAAAAGTCTAAAATGAGCCTACTATGGATATCTTATACCACAAATGACCTATTTGCTACGGAACTAAAGCGATCATCGCTTACTCTAATATAAAACCATTAAAACAACCCTCACCTAAGAGTTTTGGGTTGAAATGGTTGTTTTGATATAGAATTAAATTTTTTTTCCACCAAACAACTACATTTTTCTATCTATTTCACTTTATCCATCTTTCCAATCATTTCTCTATCTATTAGAGTTTTGGGTTGAAATGGTTGTTTTGATATAGAATTAAATTTTTTCCAGAAGATCGCAGAAAGAAAGGCGTAGAAGAAAAAAAGCATCCACAAAGTACGGTACAAGAAATGGAAAAACAGAGGGAACAGTGACCATTGTGGCACGGTTCCCACACAAATTTACCTAAATACCAAATTCTTGAACTATTATTCCTCCAAACTGCCACGCATGTAGGTCGCTCAGATTTTTTTATTAAGTTCGCCTGCATCCTAGGCGACATCCATTTTGTTTTTTTTTTTTTTAATTTAATACTTGTTATCCACTAAAAATGTGATATGTCAACAAATCGAGTTCGCCGTGTCAGAAGCGAACTTGCCCGTGGCAGATTGGAAAATAAAACTGTTCCTGTGCATTTAGGTAAAAAAGTTGGTAAACAGTAACATTTTGATCAGTTACCCGAATAGAGAGAAGAAAGAAATGAGAAAAGAATAAAAAAAAAAAAATGGGAATAGGAAGTTGCACCTGCATGCTTGGGGAGTGTACGCCAACTTCCATGGCCATGCTTGTTGATGTAGTCAACTAAGGCTAGGTCTTCTTCAGGAGTCCAAGCTCCCCTTTTCACTCCATGTTTCTCACAGCAGGGTGCTTTCCCCATCTTCACTCACCACCTCATTACCATTTCAGAACAATACTTTCACAAACTGATGATTAAACTTTGAGGGTCTACTCATCAATCATCATAACAATTCAAAGGTTAGTGAGTTTGAGAGTGTGAGAGAGAAGAGTGTTGGAGAATGAGAGGTATAAATGCATATATGTATATGTATAGGACAATTGGGCGGCTAAGAGGTGCAGAATGACATTTAAGATTAAGAGTACATACCCTTCTTAATGGCAAAATATATATAAAAAGCAGAGAAAATGACAGAATTATCAGAGAAGATAATAGTGGCAGAGAAGCCCCACTCACCTCGAAGAGTGTATGAGATGCAGAAAACGAGGGGAGTGAAGAAGGTAAAGGGTCCACTCATCCTTCATTCCCCTGAGTGCAAAGCAGGAACAGGAACAATAGCAGGAACATGATGGTTTGGGTTTGAGGGTGTGTTGCAGAAAAGCAGAGAGAGTTGAAGCGGTGGAGAAAAGACAAGGAAGTGATGGATGGAATCAATGTTTATTGGTTAAGGTGAAGACGGTGTTGAGTGTTGAGTATTGACGGCATGCATTTATTATCTGAACTGCTTCTCCAGTCAAACCTTCCTCAAACGTGGCTTCACCCCACCCTCTACGCTTTCCAACCATTCCACGCCATTTACTTAAAAGAGAGAGGGTTTGTACTCTGTATGATTCTCATATAAAAAAATTAATTACAGAAAAATGTTTATTGTTCTAAATGACACAACTTATATCCTTTCATTCTTATAAAGAAGTGAGACTCACACCTTTATTTTTTATTTTATTTTTTTGTGAATTCTCTCTCATTCTTTATCTATTTCTTTCTCTCTCTTTAAATGACATAACTTTACATCTTTTAAAATTACACATTTTTCCAATATAATATATAAGAAATATTTTTTTATATTGGTGGAGATGAGTTATCTTATGTTAGTGAAACGAAATTATAAAATGGGCCAACAAATAATTGGAGAAAAAAATAAAAATAGGACTCACCTTTGTTATGTGTGTATAAAAATTTGATTTATCTCATATTGAATAAGATAAATCTAACCCAATAATTACATGGAAAGATTTGTTTGCAAAAAATTTTAAATTTTTTTATATAGGGTTCATTTTTTCTGCAATTACTGTAGATAATTTATCTGCAATAAATCCAATACAACGTCGTTTTGGGCGAAAATCATTGTGTTTTTGTAATTTTAATTTATTTCACGGTTATAATAGTCTTTATATTTATAATTTTTTAAGATTTCAATAACAAAATGACGTCATTTTGGGAATAAATACAGATAAATTATCTGCATTAACTGCAGAAACATTTTTCCCTTTTTTATAAATTATATTATGTATTCTCAAAAGTAAACCTAGTGTACTTACGTAGTATAATTCTAGTGTATTTTTGAAAATACATCACCTAATCTGTAAGAGTTTGTAAAAAAAAGTTTATAATTGTGTTTAAATTAAAGAAATATAGATGTGAATATGACATAAGATATTATTTTCCTTACTCAATTTTTGAATAAATACCATTTCTGATTCCTAACAAAAAATACGATTATCACGTTAGTCTCTTACAAAAGAAAATTTTGTCTCGAGGTCCCAGAAATTCAAAGTGGACCCATTTAGTTGAAATTGTGGTCCCTCACAAATTAAAAAAAAAAAGACCCATATTAGTCCCTCAAAATGACTAAAATGAGTCCAGTTTGAATTTCATAGGGACCGGCCGACTATTTTTTTTTTTAAGGGACTAAAGTAGGAATCATACTTTTTGTTAGGGACCAAAAGGATATTTACTCTAATTTTTTCATACCATACCAAACTCATAATTTTATTTTATTTTTTATTTCTATACATGTTATTTGAATACTAAAATACATGTTATTGTAGTTTAAAAAAAAAAAAAGTACATGTTATTTGAGGCTAAAGCACCATTTTAAAATTTTTGGGCAAAAGAATTACCCGATTAAAATTGATTGGATAAGTTTTTTCAAAGTAATGCAGTCAAACATGTCACCTATGCTGACGGGACTAGTCCCGTCACTGATACTGACGGGACTCGTGTCACGTCAGCGTCACGTAAGCAGTCCAATTACGGTAAAACTTCGGAAGACCAAAACTTATGACTCGGGTATCTAAATCAAATGATTTTTTTTTTTATTTCACAAACTTTTCGAGATCTACGCAATGACACCTCATTTGATATATTTTATCTCCCACAAACATAGTTTGAAAAGTTATGTGAAATCAAAAAAAAAATCATTTGATTTGGATACCTGAGTCACAAGTTATGATCTTCCGAAACTTTACGTTAAACTGGCTATATATTAAAATGACATAGGTGATATGTTGAAATCATTGGAAAAAATCCAATCAACTTTAATCGAATAATTCTTTTATCCAAAAGCTTTAAAAGGTGCTTTTCCCCGTTATTTGATTTCAGACTTGTGTTCTCAGTGCAGAAAAATAGATTTATCCTTAAGCAAGAATTAGAATGGCGTAAACGTTGCACCATAATTTTGGTGTCCAAAATCCAAATCACAGTACTCATCTTGCCCCAAAAACTCAAAAACTAAAAAAAACCAAAAAGTAAACAATTTTCCACGAGGACCATAACAATTTGAAAAGAAGGAAAAAGTTGCCAAAGAAGGGAAATGCATATTCTTCTTCTTTTGTTGAAGGGGTTTATCTTTTATAGCTTTTGCCACCCCCTTTTCTTTTCTCCTCCCATAATGGTTACTTTTGCACACACTAGGAATAACTTCTTCTCTAAGTTCTCTGACTCATTCCTTCACCGCACAAACTCTATATATTAAAATGACTTATGAATCCATCTATCTTGTTGAAATCATTCAGAAAGGAGAACCAATCCATTTGAGATAAATTTTCAGATACTGGTTATAGTTCATATATAGGAAATGGTTAAGGTAACTATAGTTGGAAGGGCAAGCGATGGATTGCCTCTAGCACAAGGACTTAGATATATGAATGAAGAGAATGGCTATCTTTCATTTTACAAGCAACAAGCAGAGTTCATACTCCAAGAAATTTCAAGGGGAGCATTGATGGCTTCCAAGATGACCATTCGCATTGATCATTACTGCTTCAAGTATCCTTCCCTTTTCATATTCTTTATGTTCTTTTTTAGTTTCTTTCAAAATCAGTTTTGGTTCTTTTATTGTTGAAATTGTTGTCATGCTTGCAATTTTCTATTATGATTCATATTATTCAATTACTTCTTGGTCCTTTATCACAGGCTAACTTGATGATCTTTTTTAAGATATATTAGAGTTGAGTTTGTGTTGAGTGTGCTGATATTTAACATAAAACATAAGAGTTTAATTTTAGGGTTTTATAAGAATTATATCGTACTAAAAGCAATTATGTTGTGTAGGAAATTTTTTGTGGTCATATTAAATGATAGATGATAAATTCTTAATTTAATGTAGGGTTTTATATTTTTCATTCAACATGAGAATTGAATTCTATGTTGTAGAGATAAAAAATATGTGGGACCGTATATTAAAAAAAATTATGTGTAAGATTCACGTTGGAACGAAAATTGAAGGGTGTGTAAAAAAATTCAAATGAGAATTATAAAATCTTTTAATGTAACTTTCCCTTTTTTTTTCCCCTCTAATCTCTTAAGCCGCAATGCAAGAAATTTGATTGTGATTGTACTCTTTTGGTATTAAGCTACTTGGTCGAGAACGGAGTTATTTTCATTGTTTTGTGTGAGTCCACGTATCCAAGAAACCTGGCTTTCCATTACCTACAAGATATACAAAAGGAGTTTGAGAAGTTTGATAAAACCCTCATAGATAAAATCACAAGGCCATACAGCTTTGTCAAATTCGGTAATTCCCTTGAATTATTAGTCTGCCACAATATGATATCACTCTCTAGCACTTGGTGTTACTGTTTGGTAACTCAGGAAATGAAAGCCCCGTTTTTTCTCTTCCAACTTTTCATCTTATAACTGACTTTGAATTTTTGTTTTCACCATATTTCCTTGCGAAACCAATCACAATTTCTTTGTCAGATGGTATAATTGCAAACTTTAGCAGACAATACATTGATACAAGAACTCAGGCCAACCTATCAAAACTTAATGCTAACCGGAAACATGATTTAGATATTGCTATTGAAGACATGTCCAACATTTTAGAAAAGAGGAGAAATTCAGGTAAGATTTCTTTCCCCTCCACAACTTATCAATATCATATTAATATCTGTGATTATTCACAATAAGAAGCAATAACAAAATGGAAAACAAGTTATGCAATTTTTTGGTGTAGTTACGGAAACAATGAGAAGGTTACAAGTTACTCATCAACCTGTATCCTCAGTTTGGTGTTCCCCACGCCTTGAGGTATGGTATATAGAAAATTATAAAGTAAGGGATTTGCATTTATCATTTAACAATACACACAAAAAAATTTTACACACAATATTTTGTGGGGTCCATATTTTTTGAAGCAAAAAAAAAATCAAGACACGCAAAATGAATCTCTATAATATTATACAATCACTTTTCTTACTACATAACTCTTATATAACCCGTGAACTAATGCTGCAGGCTAAGAAATTGGGAATAGTGATCAAAGTGCCACTGTTCATCAATTTTTTTACCTAAATGTCACGTGAACCATCTTATTTTTCAATATGCTACGGAGGTAAGTTCGCTACCTATTGTAGCGAACCTGGTTTGCTGACGTGTCACGTTTCTCGTGGACATCAAGTTCGGGTTGTAGTGACGTTCAAACTTTTTTTTTTATTTTGGTATTTGATATTCACTAAAAAATGTGTCACATTAACAAACCGAATTTATTATACTGGGTAGTGAACTTGCCCCGTGGTAGATTGAAAAATAAGACTTTACGTGATATTTAGATAAAAAGTTGATAAATAGTGACACTTTGTTTGTTCGGTGTTCAGAAAATGGCTAAATTGAGAGCTCTTGATATTATTTCCCCCATTTCTAGGCAAGAAAACAAGAAAGATAGAGCTCTCAACATAAGATACACATTTTTTTTATTTCCCCCATTTCTAGGCAAGAAAACAAGGAAAATATGTTAATTATGCATTTTTTTCTTCTTTTGGAACACAGGTAATTGCGCTGAAATGGACACCTATTATGGTCATTGTCATTACTTCGATGGCTCTTCTGTGGGCTAGCTTAGTCCTCTCAGATGAATTTATTATTTCAAGCTGGTAACAATTCCCTCGGATCAAGATTAAAGATGACGGTTTAATATGATAAGACTTCAATACTGGGAAGGAATAAATACGATACACAACTAGTATTAAATACGATACACAACTTTGATGTTGGAAAGAAATAAAGATATGAAGTGACCCACTGCCATCCCTTCTGCATGTCATTATCCGGGAAAAGCATGAGAATGAGAGAGAAAAGGAATAAAACTCTGATTTGTCATGGAGTTGTTGCTCTCTAGTTTGAAAGTTATATCTTGTATTTTAAATGAATTATTTATGATGTATGGGGATGTATGATGTATCAATGTGTTCATGAACTATTCATGAAGCATGCGGTTGTCTAAATGCATGTGGTTTAATATTAGTCTTAGTCAGCTTCGAATGGGCGAGTGATCAAAATATCATTTTTTTTAGCAAAATTTTTATCAAAATATGATGCGAACAGTACTTTTTATCAGATTGTCATGGGCGTAATTCGTTATGACTGGTAGTAAATTATGTTTCTCAATGATTTTTTGACATGTGATACTTTCGCAGGAAAAAATTGACATGTCATAATTCGTTATTAGTAGTAGTAAATTTGATCTGTATTATGGTCACATATCACGAAATAATTGGCCACGAAATTTGTTACCAATGATAACGAATTATGACACGTCACATCCTAGTAAATTGAGTAAAAAATTTAGCAAAAAGTGGCATTTTGGTCATTATTCCTTCCCATCGAACCATTACTGAAAAGGTAGTGCTTTTTATTTGGCTACATCATTGAGGCTTGAGCGTTTAAGTTCCCAAGACCAAATCTCTTCACATATAATCTCAGCACTTAAATAAATAAAGTGGAGGGATATTCTCACTATCAAAGTTTTTCACTACCAATTTATTATCTATCTCATCATTATTAGATTAATATTTTTTTTCTTTTTAATTTTTTTTTAACATTCTCTCTCTTTAATCCGATAATGATGTGATGGGTAATAAGTTAATAGTAACAACTTTTAGTAGTTAGAATATCCTTACTCATAAATCAATGGCAGAAATGTTTTAAGATTTACAGCAAAAACATTGAAGATCAATAGATGTTGACTTCTTTATTTGAAACGAAATTAAATATTTGTATGCAAATGCAACTCTTGAAGAATAGCAATTGATTACACGTGTCTGGTATCCTATTGAATTCATTAGAATTGGGTAGTAGTACATAAATGGAAGTATTAATTTTATAATGCTAAAGTTTGATTGGTTTCAGTATGTATAATTATCCTTCCTTGCTGACCTGCCTTGGAAACTTGCCCTCTCACACATACATTGAATCATTGCTCAAGCTGAAATTGCTACATAAGTCAAGCCCAGGTATACAATGGATGAAGCCATTTCCCACCATTTGATTTGCAAACTTTAGCTGTGAATTGAACATGTGAGGGGCTGAACTATGAGTTAGACTATTATGATACTCTCGACCAAAGGGTCCATCTGACATATCATGCACTGCAGCTTCTTGAAAAGTTGAATTGTGATCAAATCCATTCCTCAAGACCAAAGAGTCAACTGAATTTGCAGAGTTTCCACCATGTACATGATCCAGAGAAAGCCACTCAGCAAATAACAGTTTTGGTAAGGAGCTTTGATGAGCCTCTTTGGGGAAGTTATAATTCTGTAGGCCTTGAGTTGCAAGCTTTTGGAGAGAGGGTGAAGAGTCCATGGTATCTGAACTTGAGTTAGCATAATGAATTTGTTTATGAGATTCCATTTCCTTAGCTTTGACCACTCTCTTTTTCAAATATGAATGCCAGTGGTTTTTTATCTCATTGTCTGTCCTTCCTGGCAAATGCTGTGCTATCTGTGACCACCTAGCCCAACATAATTTAAGTTTATCTCAGCAGTCTTTATTAAAAGGGGAAAAAATTATAGGTAAGAATTTGCACTGCACAATTTAATTCCACCACCCCTCCATATTAATTGGAAAGAAGTAGTGTTCACTTTCTGCACAATTTAAGTTTCTCTCATTTTTTATGTGAATGGTATATTTGAATTTAAAATGTTTGATAATAACCTATTGGAATATAGAGAGCTTAGGAATAGTTAGTATAATATTTTTTTGCTTTTTTTCAATTCTGAGCCAAGCCCAATTTAAATACCCACCCTTCTAAGCAACCTTTCCTCTACTTTTTGCTGAGAGGCTCATTCATACAGTTAGTATAATATTTTTTTTGTTTTCAATTCTCATCCCTTCTTAAAAAAAGGAGCATGACATCCAAAGCCAATTCATTGTTTGACTGACCTATCGGTTCTTCCTTTTACTTTTCGTTTAAATAGGACCCAGTTGTTTCTATGAAATAGAATTAAATATGAAATAACTCCCTAATCCAATTGCATTCTCTAACTTAAAAGACTCAAACATTAAAATGGAGACATTGCTTTTCTTTTTCTTTGCATCATATGCATTAATTAAAAGATAATTAACACCTACCCCTGACAAGTCTGTATCAATATTTAAAAATTACAAAAATTTATTTCATTCTCTTAAAATTTGCTGACAAAATTGAAACTACTAAAAATTTTGAAAGTAGAATCAGTTTTACTCTTCTTGCTTACTTGTTGCCTGACATGTGGTGAAGGGTCATGATTGTTTCCTCCTCCTGTTTGCTGAACTTCCCTCTCTTCAATCCTGGCCTTAGATAGTTAATCCACCTTAATCTGCAGCTCTTTCCATTCCTTTGCAAGCCTGTACGTATATGTAATTGCACTCCATCAATATCAGGTAAACATGAAAAAGATAAAAAATAACAAATGCCAGTGGTTTTAACTTCAACTATTTTATTAGAATAAAGTCCTTTTTGGGTCCCTGACAAAAGACACTGTCCTTACTTTCGTCTCTTACAGAAAATAGGTCAACTTTTGTCCTTTACAATTCCAGTTCTTTGAAAATGTGATCCCTTAAAAATTCAATGAAAATCCAATTTAATCTCTAAAAATGGACTAATATGGATGTAAGGGACGAGAATGGGTAGTGTTTTTTTGTCAGGGATCAAGAGAGGCTTTACTGTTTTTATTATTACCAGCAGAATATACTGTTACTCAAGATGCTCGTCTAGTCAGCCATATGGTGTAAAAATATGCAAAGCAGAAGTGTAAAAGTACTTTGTGTATCTTTTGCAAGGAAGATTGTGAAATTTTGACAATATAGTAAATTAGTAATAATACTTGTATAGATGTTATCATCTCAAATCTCACAAACACTCCAAGTGTGCAATGGCTTGCATGGGAGTCTGAGAGGGGTTTGTGGGGGATAAAGGCTGCCCAAGTATCATATTCCATAACAATATGTCACCTTTTCTCATATAGAATTGATTGGACAAATTTATAAGAATGAATTCAACTAAAGAAAAAGACTTAATTGTTGGTGCAATTTTACAACAACATATCTCAAATTTATTGGTGTTAAAATCAATAAAGCATGCCCACATTACTATTTGATAACTTAATCTGAGTGCAAACAAGCTGTAGGCATATTTTTCAGATTAAGAGAAGAGAAACCTTCCTTCAAGAAAACCAAGGATGTCTGTCTCCATTTAATAATATGAAAGTATAAGAGTAAGGAACAATGCTTCTTTGCCTAAATATCAGGAATATGCTCACTTGTATTCTGATAAAGGATTGAAAAAAGAAACCAACCTGTCTTCCACCAACCATGACCATTTATGTGCAAAGTTTTTCAGGTGACCATTTCTGTGTTTTCTTTTGCCTTAATAAGTGTGGGCACTCCATTTTGCTTTGCCTGACAGAAATTAACTTCAACATGATTAATATGAAAGGCTACAGTGCAGAATTGGAGAGAGGAAGGAAAAATCAAATGCACAACCAGAATATATATATATATAAGAGTAAAGAACAATGCTTCCGTGCCTACATTGTGTGTGTATTGTGAATATGCTCACTTGTATGGTTGATAAAGGATCACAAAACAGGGAAGGAAAAAGAAACCAACCTGTCTTAATGGGGACAGAACTCCAGCAGCCATGACCATGCTTAAGGATGTAGTTTCTGAGCTTATTGTCTTCTTCAGGTGACCATAAGCCCTTCCTGTGTTTTGGTTTTGCCTTTTGTAGTGGCTGGCACTCCATTTTGCTTTGCCTGACAGAAATTAACTTCAATGGTAAGCTTGGATTAACTACAACAGATATGAAAGACTTGAGAACAGAATTGGAGAGAGGAAGGAAAGATTATTTGGCAAAGAAACAGTGCACAACCAGAATGATATATATATATAAAGTAGGAGAAAGTTTTGCTTGTGCATTTTTTCTATAACCAATTATAAAATTATAGAAAAAATAGCGTTGAAATAACAAAATAAATATATAAACCAAGAAGCTAAACCAAGAAGCTTCCATTCAAAAAGTTTGTGTCTGACCCCATGGGTTGAAAAAGTGTTCTACCTACTGAAATTCACCCTTTCAGATTGAAAGGGTGCCAACTTGGAAAATGTTGGAACCTAAGGTATCATTGTTTGCCATGTTTCTCTACTCCAATCCTTTATCAAAATTACAATCACATGTTCAAAATCCCCAAAAGTTACATAATTTAATTTTTCATACACTATTGAGGGAGTTTGCTTTTGTACTCAAATAACTTATTCTAAAACATTTTATGACAAATACTATAAACAACAAATCATATTCGAGATCATATGGTATAACACTAGCTGGTGTCTTTATCATCTTGAGTCTTTTTCTTTTTTTTCTTTTTTTTATGAAAATCTTATTTTATTTGAAAGGCTTTGTTTAAGATATAAAAGTGTCTTCAGTCTTCACCAACAACATAAATTAATCTAACTGATGAAACTTTCATTCTCTAGCCAGATTAAGTACTTAGATTTAATGACGGTGAGGTAATAATAATGGGAATGAAGCCAAGCTATGGAGGAGACTATTCTTTGAGCCAGTACACCTAATTACTTAGGCTTATTCAAGTCAACATTTGTCTCGTGCCGACACATCCTCTTCCGGCCAAGAGCAATTAACGAAGTACAGTACTCATCATCTCATTTATCATATAATCATATCATGTGAAACTATTCCTCATTCAATCATGAATCAATTATCAACAATTAATGAAAATTCTCTCTTCTCTGTTTTAGGAACTTCATTAAAAGGGTTTTAATTCTTTCATGTTGTATGAGAGAAGTTATCTCATATTTTGAGATAAATTAAGTGGGGTCCACCATTTTTTTTTTTAAAAAAAAAGGCACATTTTTTTATGTGAGTATAAAATGAGAGAGGAATCTTATGTAACGTAAGAGTATAATTTCCCTCATTAAAATTATAGGTTGATTAATTAATAAAAATATAAGAGAATTCATTCTCGTTACCATTTCCATCCAAAACAAATTATGCATTTTAATGTGTAAACTTTAAATCCTCCAAGCCAATATGTTTTCTAGATTATGGATTTTGATTTTAATCATATCAGGGTTTTGCAACTTCTTTTTAAAATTCCATGAACTGCGTATGTCAAAGTCAAATAAGGCAATAAATGGTAAATTGGTAAGGGATCCTGTTTTTGTTGATGTTCCTAGCATGTTCACTATTCCTTTGTGAAGATACGACAAGTAAACAGAAAGATCAAATTACGCTTATAAATTTGAAGGAAATTCAATCTTATTAAAACTGGGTCATTGACTCGATTGAAATATTAGGTTATTGGTTCAATCGGATCATCCGATAATTATATGTAATTTTATAATTATATTAAAAATTATAAACATTCTTAAATATTTAAAAAAATTATAAATATTTTAATATAAAAAATAATAAATCACACATTATTATTCCATAAAGGATCAAATAAAAATATAATGATCGTGATAGGGGGCTTCCGGTTCAGTAAACGACATACCTAATTATAAATCAAATTAAAATTTCCTGCATAGTAGTGTTGTAGATACATGATTTATGTAAATCAATAAATAAAAAATACTCTCCGTTGTAATTTTTTATTTTTTTAAATTTTCTTTTACAATTTTTTTTGGACCGAGTCGGGTCACTGATTAACAGAGTGACTTGTATCGACTTTGATATATAACCAATTTATCAATTTTTGGATTGATCCGGCCGGACTAGTCTGATTTTATCAAGAGTGGGAGGAGTATCGAAATGATTAACAACATCGATGGCTTCAAGTGTACAAACCTCGTTACTCTCAACTAAAGATATGAGTTACAAATAGAAAAAATAATCTTGGAAATTCGAACTAAATTAATCAAATAATATATGAATCCTACAAAAATAAAATAAAATAAAACAAAAACTAATAGAGAGAAACTGAATACAAATACGTGTTTCAATTGGTAAGGGATTATTCAAGTTTAATAGTATTTTTGACTTTGAGTTCCTGATAAAATAGCATTATTAAAATTTAATAGAAAGAACTTTCTCGGTCGTATGATTTTACCCAACTCAAATTAGACATCGACGAATAAATGAATAATATAAAAATAAAAAAATAATCCAATTAAGACCCCAGTTTTAAATGCCAGCAACATCCGATCAGGTAAGCTTGAAGATCCTACAAGCTTGTGCTGCTGAAGTTGCTATAGGAAAAAAATCGTCCTTAATTACTATAGCCATTACACTTTCATAATTGCTTGATAAAAGGAACGTTTGTACAATTTGGCAGAAGTAAACTCTGGCGAGCTGATTGCAACAGCATTCATCACATATGACTCTTGTTGAATAACTGATACTATAAACTATTGAAGATTTTAGTTCATTTTAACAAATGACTTTCGCTTCTGAAATGAGAAAACAGATCCCCTCTTTTATGGGATTAGTTTCCATTGACTAACTTACCAGTTTTCAAGAGTACAGCAACTAAGTTAGAGAAACATTACTATTGGTCAACTACAGCAGAGGTAGGTTTTTTATTTCCATGACGACGGTAACCGGAGATAATCCTCTCCATTCTTAAAACACTTTTGCTACACAAAACCAACAATGACCTCATTTTTGCTTTAGTTACACATACAACAGAATGTGAAATCTATATATTTGAACAAGAGAAAATTGTGTATGTTTTCAAATGATATAAAATCCTCTCATTCTTGAGAGAAAACACCTTTGCTACAGAAAACCAACAATGACCTCATTTTTGCTTTAGTTCTGTTCAGCAGGAATAAATCTATTGAATTTGATATAAATAGAGAAAAAAAAAAATCAATAACCATGTAAATGCAATGGTGATTCCTAAATTTTAAATCCTCGTAATGGTAAAATAGAAATATTAAAAACAGGGCAGGTTATTCTTATATTGGTATAAAAATAAGAAATTTTACATCAAATCTTAATCATTAATTTACTGCATCTAACGGTCCACATATCTAATAAAGCAAGGGTCGTTAAATATAAATAGCATTCTCCACCAAAATTGAAACTATAACTTACAACGGTATAAAATGACCCTAACTCTTAAAAATAAAGGCATTAGACAATAAATAAGTTGGGACATGCACATGTATACCTATCTTATTCCAGGGAATTATACAAGCTAGGAAGGATGATCATATTTGATGCAAAAATTTCAAAATGGAATCTTAGGGTCCCTTTGTACATTGTGTTCCTTCAATCAGGCATATACCATAGCAACACAAGCCATTGACTAAGAAAATGATCCCCAGTTAGTTTGTCAAGGAACATAGGAATCCGAGTGAGACAAGACAAAGGTACAGCATTCATGAGGAAATTCCGAAGCATGTTTGCATCACATTATTCCGAAGTTGAGATTATTGAAATAAACTAATGACTTGCTGAGGTCAACAAGGAATCAAAATTATTGTTGAGGATTGGACAATGTGGTTCTTCAATGTATAAACTAAACAATAATTCATTTTTATATTTAGCTAAAGTTCAACACAAATTTTTAATGGGTTTTCCCTTTGCAAACAGATTATACTTGTCCACACATTTAAAAAAATATATATATATATATATGGCACGCAAAACGAAAAAACACAATCATTTTTCCTATATATAAAACCCTTTTTATATTTAGCTAAAGTTCAACACAAAAATCCCTTTGCCAGATTATACTTGCATTAAAAAAAATGATCCAAAAACTATATATACATTACAAGGGGATAAGATATTGTCACGCATGGTTGCAAGTTGGCCTCCTCTAAGTAGCAAGAATTATTCAGTTTGTCAAATAATATTAAATAATAATACTGATGAGAAGGAAGAAACATAAAGTCTTCAATAATTGCCCTTTAAATCGACTAATAAGATGGGGATATTCTGAAGGACTTAAATAAGTATAAACCTGTAATGATCTTTCAATGACTTATAACCAAATTACCCAACAAAATTGTAGGCGTGCCCAAAAGCTCAAGAGGAACGTATTTTCGTCTAACAAAACTCGAAGCACGCAGTGTCCTCTAGAGAGTTATTTTATTCTTCCTAAACTTCAGCCTAAACTTATGGAAATGATGAAGAATCATAATCTGCCAACTATTATCTTGTAAGGCAAAAGGGAATCTCATAATTGTTATCCTTTGCACTTTTAGCTAAGGGTTATTTTGATGTTAAACTTTGGTTCTTAAGAGGTAAGAGATTTTGATTTTATAAACAAAAGGGATCATGCATAATAAAACTTGTTTATCTTAAAAATAACACATTTTGTACTCGTCGCCTTTGGGCATGCAATTAAGAACAGTTGGCATGCTAATCTTAGCAATTTATTTTATTTTATTTTTGGTAGCAACGCCCCTATCTTAGGCTCTTAGCAATTTAGAATGCAATGATTTGGCTTTGTTTCCTTATTTAATTTATTTTAATTACAATTACAATTCGCTTATATACATACATTCAATTTAAAAGGAAAAATATTTTTGCGCATCATTTTTTTAGGCATTTTACATATCTATGCTTGTTTGAGAAAAAAAATAATAGAGAATGAGAATGTGTATTGGTAAGTATGATTTTTATAATTTTATTAGCTACTAGAATTGGTGTAACAATAATGTAATGAAATTGGAGTGCAAATATCATCATTATTATTATTATTATTTTAAATCATCTCATTCCCACTCTAATTTTACAAAAACTATAGAGCTGTAGTTGGCCCACTACCATATGCATCCAATATTTTTTAGGAACATTTTAATATATATTTTTTGATACACTGAACATGTTAATATTACTTTAGTTTAATAAAGGGTGCTCGGCCAGCCAAATTTATTTAGAAATTAATTTTAGTGGATTATTAATATAAAACATTTTTACACTATTTTTCAATCCTGTTTTATTATATACTTTAATGAGTTTGACTAAAAACACTATTAGTGATATATTAATCAAACTCATTAAATAATATGATAATATCAAATATAAGTATGGAATGGGAGGGATCAAGAAAAGACTTGTTACAAGACAAAATTAAAGAGAGAGAGAGAGAGAGAGAGAGAGAGAGAGAGAGAGAGAGATTGGATCAACTATTTTTCAATACAAGTATCATGTACATATAAGAATATATTGATGCTCTATTATTGTGATGTATACAAAAACATAAATTAGGAATAATTGCATCATTACTCATTAGTATAATGGTTACATAATTGTTTATCAAAAAAAAAATGGTTACATAATTCAAAATTCAAGTCATCCATAAATTAATATTTTGCAACAAATTAATTATTAAGATTAAGTTTATTAATTAATTCATTTATGGAGAAAAAGTTTATAAGAGTTTGTAAAATGAGGAATATTACAAGAGTAAAAAGTTAATGGGAAAAGTAAATATTCTGTTGTAGGAAAAATTGTTAACTCATGTCATATAGATAACCAATTGTGAGGTCCGTTATTTTTAAAATAAAATAAAAGTAAAAGAATTGATGGGCTCACTTTTGTGTTTGTGTAGGAAAATTATTTTTGTTATGTAAAAAGAGGAAAACATTACCCAAATTTAATATATGATAATATTCCCCAAAATGATAATATATATGTGAGTTTCCTTTGCTGTATTCTATAAAAAAAATTACTTGTTTATAAATTAGGATATATATATATATATATATATATATATATATATATATATATACTCTTACAAATTAGACTATATCATATATATATGTATCAAGATAGGATCATTTGATACCTCATCTGATTAAGCCGTTAGATCAAAAAAGATCAACGGTGTCACATGTTTACAAATCAGAACCGTCGATCTGTTTTGATCTAACGGCTCCCAGATGAGGTGTCAAATTTAAAATTTGACATCGATGTATTATATATATATATATATATATATATATATATATATATATATGAAGGACATTCTTGATACCGATGTAAAAAATTTGAAGTTTGACAAAAGGAATAACCCTAACAGCCGCCGTTTGCTAAAAAAGATCAATGACTCTAATTTGTAAGCATGTGACATCATTGATCTTTTTTGATCTAACGTCTCTCAGATAAGGTGTCAAACTTCAAATTTGACACCAATGGTCAAAGGATCCTACCTCATATATATATATATATATATATATATATATATATATATATATATATATATATATATATATATCAAGGACATTCTTGAGCTTTAAAAAAAATCCAACGCACACAAACTGACAAAAGGAATAACCCTCACAGCCGCCCTTGCTAAAAAAAATCTTGGTCTGGAATGGTTTTATAAGAGTTATGTTTTAGGAGTAGTGATTGTGTAATGTTATAGAGATTCGTTTTGCGTGCCTTAATTTTTATTTTTTTATTTTATTTTAAAAAGTGTGGCCCCGTTATATGTGTAAGAAACTTTGTTGTGTCATGTTAAAGGACAAAACGAAAATCCTATTTCTTATTTAGACGAAATTTGGCTCATGAAGGATTGGGTGGGATAAAGGAGAGAGAGAGAGTGAAAGAGAAATTGAGGAGAGAGAAGAGAAAAGAAAAAAATAAATAAAAAAATACATGTGTCACTTAATGAATGAAAGGACCATCATCATCCCGGAGTATTTTAAATTTTTCTTCTTATTCAGGGAATGACACATTCAACTTTTGTGCCATAGTAGGCATTGTTTGTTGTTGCTTTTAAAGTCAACACCTCTCTTCTGCACACACAATGGGACTTTGTTCTGTTTTTATTCATTACGTGAATTTTATATGCCAAACTCGCTCACTAGTTTCTATATACAAATCATGAACATCAAATAAACGTAGAATGCATAAACGAGATAGGATACTTTACATCAAATCATAATCGATGATTTTTGTCAGTAAATAATTATTATTTATTGAAAATCAAATTTATTAATTAATTATTAATTCTCAATAAATGATAATCATTGATTAATGAAAATCAACGGTTAAAATTTGATGTCAAATATCGTTGATACCATTGTCAAAATAATCCTACCCTTACATAAATAATTAGTTATTAAACATTTATGTGTTGCAATTGGAGCTTTTTAATTTATCTACTCTCAACTCTCAAGTCAAATATAGCTTTGGTACACACAAAGCACTATCCGGATCAAAACGAGGTGTGGCTCTCACAACCATTGATCAAAATGAGCCCTATGTATATGTCATGCTTCCTCACTCACATCAACTACAATAATGCAAACATCCACTTAGATGCTACCAATATTTCTTGAAGATCGAAGGTGGAGTCAACTATAGAGCGCTTACTTAACTCATTGCTTTTCAAGCTCGTTAAAGGTGCCGTTATACACAAATTTGTTAAGACTCGAATCAGCTTGCATATGCTTTGTTTTCTTGAGAAAGTGAAGCCTCCCTAGTTGATTTCCGTGCCGAACTTGCTTATTTTAATCAATATATTAGAACGGGAATATATACTCTATATAGGTGAGACCTGGTTCAAGTGTTTGGTAGATTTGACTTGGCTTAGTTCCTCTTCTAATGTAATTGTTCACTAGACATCAAATCAATTAAACAAAAAATGAATATAGTTACTATCCTGGAAATTTTGTTTCAAGAAGAATAAAAAAAGAAGAGAGCCAGAATTAAGGTCCTGCTGCTAAAATTATAGCAAATAGAAGCAATGATAGCAATGCACTCATTTGTTAGACAAAATTCTCACACGTCTTTGCAATTGAATGCGGTTGATGCGATATACATTTGATCTAATAGCTACTATTGGGTGGGGGTGCTATAAAAAAGAGTCCCAAATGTCTTTCGGTCAAAATGCGATAAAACTTATTTTGATTTACATAATAATTCTGAGTTACCGCAAAGAAAAAAAAAGTAAAAAATTTAATACAATACAAGAGTAGTTATTAGATAAAATAAAAAGATAGAGGCCACTCACCCATCTAAGAGGTAACTGTGTCATTATTCTGACTAAAAAAATTTCACAAAAATTTTGCTCTTTCATTTTATTTTTTTAAATTCTCAAGTGATTCAAGTTAAGAATGTAAAATGGTTATAATGCATTAGAAAACTTGGGATTTTTTTTTTTTGTTGGTAATATTTAATATTTTACAATTTTGAAATGCGTCTTCAAAGTGTTTGATAGCCAGTTTATCAAAAAAAAAAAAAAAAAAAAAAGTGTTTGATAGCCATGTGGGGGTTCCATAAACAACCGAATATACACACATCTGTGTTTTCAAACACAAATCTGAGTGCAAAAACGTGAAACAACGATTATATATAATCGATGGCATAAAGATAACTTGAACAATACTTCATCTAATCGATGGTCATAAAGTATACAACCTTGCATAAACAATTAATTCAAACCTTATCAACAAACACAATTATTCCTTTCTTACTCCCAACGCTACTTCTATGTCAATTATCGTTGACATTGCTTCCTTCCGTCTCCGATAATAGTTTCATGTCCATCTTGTTGACATTTTCTCATTACAATAAATTAATAATCAATGAAAGAATTCATATGAAAGCCTTTGAACTTTGTGTTACACAAAAATTAAGAATGAAAAAATGCACTCATTGTTTAAATCAGGTGGCAGTTCACCACCATGCACTAGCAGCAACTTAGGACCTGTTTGATGTGATATGTAAAACATTATGGTATAAACTTATACTATATTTTTAGTTGTTTGGTATGACCGTTGTATAATATAAGCTTATATAACATGATTACTTAATATGGAGTGCGCTAAAACTTTTTTCCATTTAGTATGGTAAAAAATATATATATATATATTTTCCATTAGTTGGTTTTATACATCATGCCACACGAGGGTCATGTAATTTCACATGTATAATATTTACCACTCCATTCATTTTAACATTAATCCTCAGGAAAAATTGCAATGCATACCAATGTCTGTTCCTTTACCCTTCTATTCCAAGATTGGCAAACTTGGCGAGGAAGAGGTACCATACATAGAATCTAAAAATAAATATTTGATTACATTGATTTCCACTTGGGCTTTAGCTTTAGCCTACGAGTTGATTCAGATCTTGGGTTGATAAGCACAATAAATCAACCATTAGTCAAATGAATATAAACAAACAAACCATGTCACAAAATAACTGCTCTACTCAGAAACTTACTTCAAAACTCCGGTTCTCTAGCCAGTCTATGCAAAATGATAATAATTTATTAACTCAGTCCTAGTACTTAAAAAAAAAACGAATGAAAGTAGTATTTTATAATGATGGAAGCTTCTAATTTACGTCAGTTAGTGATCATTTTAAACTGGAATCTGGAAAGCTGCTGAGGAATGGTGGATATAACTGGCCCATATCTCTGCAACCAAAGGATAAACAAATGTTATGACAGCATAAAATTAAAAGCATATCTTGAATAATAAGCATAGTTGAGTGAATTAGTTTCAAAACTAAATACTATGATCAATCATAAGATGAAAAGTGAAAACTTTAAACATGCACCCAAACAGTTGCCATACCTGAACATTGTCATAGAGTTCAAACAATGGAACAGCAAGCAGTTTTAGGTTTTTGGGCACAGCAAAGTATTCCCTCTCAGATAAGTGAACAAGGAAAAGCTTCTTGCACTCCTGCATACAAGACATTCAATGATATTGTAAGAATGGACCAACAGAACCAGGAATACAAGATGTTCAATGATATTGTGTTGGCAAATTACCTTGGGTTTTGTTATATGAGGAGGGCAATATGGATACATAATGGTTTCAAAATTTGGCCTCCACCAGATTGCCACACACTCACCTATCTGCAGGATTCCAAGGATAAGTGCAAATGAACAACAATGAATACGAGGATAGTAGAAAAACGCCAAGTTTAACATGTCTCTTCTGAGTCCATACATTTAAAAGTAAGCAATAATACCTGCCAGTCAGGCACAAGAGATGATGAATTAGCACCAAGCTTGCTAGTCAACTTTCTCTTCAAGCCCTCAATTTCTGCAAAGAAAGTTAAATAAAAGCCCAAAAAGAAAAGTACATTAGGATAATTGCAAGCAGCTATTTGCGGATTATCATATTCAAAGGAAGTAAGATCTTACCATTTTCTCCTGGCTTGAGACGACCACCTGGGAGTTTGCAGAATGTGTTTCCAATTTGCAGAAGAAGTATATGAGGATGATTGTGTTCTTGTACCTGCAAAATTAAAGCATGAAACTGAGACAGGAGAATAAACAGAATCTCCATGGAAATTAGATGACAGTCTTTCTCAACGGAAGTAATGCCATAGATGAGAATGTAACAACGGCATAATAGAACATTTACCATGACAGAAAGAAAAGGAAAACACATTATAAGAACAAGTAATTAAAAAAAGTAAATCACTAAATGTTTAATCACTTTAATGTCTCAGGTGAGTTTAGCCTTAGTGGGACCCAACATTTCTTTCTACTTAGTTGGGCTCTTATGGTCCCAGTGTGTCTGGGCTTTGTTGCAACATCCTTTATAAGAAAAGGAGTGGTCTAGTACACAAGGCTGAAGGCTCCCGTCGTTGCGGGGATGGAGAAGATCAGATGTACACAACCTTACCCCCATTAGGAGAGAGGATACTTGCACGATTAGACATTGTGACCACCAAGTCAAAAGTTAACAATCTTATTGTAGCACTAAAACTCACCCTCTCAAAATTGGCAGCACAATACATAAGGCTCCCACCATTATGAGGTTTGTGGAGGGTCAAATCAAATGTACATAGTCTTACAACTATCCAGTCAATTCTTTATTACTAACCAAAACAGCAAAATAAGTTTATACCAAATTTGTCATTTTAACTTATTATACAGTTTATAAGATTACCTTACGAATCGACTCGAATAAAGATGCACTACAATGCAAATTTTGTAGAACTAGGTTCAATATATTGAAGTTGCATGGGGGAAGTGGATGGGACAACAATGCAACATAGGGTATGATAAAATCGAGCCAAGCATTCTTCTATTTAGATAAATACTGCAACCAAATTTTGTCATACTAATCTTTTAAGTTCACCAAGCTATTGACATCAATTGACCCAATTCACAAGTATAACTCAAATCTCAACCAACACTAGTTCCAACTTTTAGCATCCAACAAGAGAATGTTTACAAAGTTAAGATCATGACATCAATATTGTTTCTTATCAGCCACAATAACAAAAATTAAAATTTTCTTAACTGCAAACCCCAAACTGGTAGATAATAAATAAAATAATAATAATTTTCTAGATAATGATGAATTTATATAAGATGACTACTAATAAATATTAAAAAAAAAAGCCGTGCGTCAATATTTAAAAAAACTACTCATATTTTAACCTTAAAAAAATAAAAAAAATACTGAACGTACCAGTAAAATTCCTTCCACGCTGGTCCTCATTCCTTCTTTCATATAGCTGAAGTTTAGAAACAAAGGAAATAATTATATTTCAGAACAGCTAGTGTATATAATGAATTTGAACAGCACACAGGACAAGCAACAAGTAAAATGGTTATATAAGAAGAACCCCAGTTCTAAAAAGTTTCCCTTTCTCTTTCCACTATTCCATTTTTCTCCTAGATTCAACCGCAAGAGAACTCGAGATTTCAAAATCCTGTATATGTGACAGTTTTAAGTATTCAAATTACTAATTACATTCAGAAAAGTTAACTTTACAACAACAACAACGAAAAACTGTTCTGTTCTAAACTTCATATGTCTTCAAAAACTCCTTATTCCCAGCGCCCCATCTTGAAAATGAATATTTTTTTTCCTTTTTTTTTTTTCCTTTTTGCTTGCCGTAGTGTGTAATTAAACAAAAATGTGATGTTCTCCAAATGCATACTTACGAGAGAAAACAATAAAAAAAATGAATAAAATTACTGAAGAATCGGAAACCTTAATAGCCAAATATCAAAAACAGTCCACAATACATATAATTCCCCAGAGGTTTCATAATATGGAAAAATCTAATGCAAAAGCTCTATTTTATAAAAGAAAAAACAAAATAGGTATCTGGGGTGGTGTTGGAAGAGGAATTGAGGGTGTTCTAGGGTTTTGACTGATATTCAGTGACCTAAACAGTAACCACCGTTTCAATTTCAAATATAACAGAAAAGAAAAAATGGTGGAAAAATGAGGAAAGATACAAACTTGACTTTCATGCGAGCGAGACGATCAGCGACAGATGTGTCCTTCTCCATCTTGGGCTCCTTGGTACCGAAGGTGTAGCTGGACAGCGGGTATGTGTTCACCACCTGAGATGACACCATCTTGCGTTGTTCTGTGTTGTGTTTCTTTTTTTTAGAAAATATGTTGTGTAGTGTTGAAACAGAGAATGGAAGAAGCTCAATCCGTGTTTGTATTTCGAAAATTCCTATGATTGGGTTTTATATCATTCTATTGTTGATGATTTTTGTCTTCGAGGCTTTCATACTGGAAAGTGGAAACTACTTATAAACCAGATCTCAACACCAGATCATGGGCCATGGCCCACTCCCCTCAATAACAAAGTGGCTAACACCATATCTTAACCGCATGTGGTCATTGTTATGGAAACTACTTATAAATTATGAAATATGAGATTTAAAAAAAAACTTGTGTAATCTAAAAAAAAAAAAAACTACTGTAGAACCCGTGCAGAGGAAAAAAATCATCATTTTTGTCGGCGTCTGTCTTGGTTAACCGCTAAAAAAAAGAATCGTGTCAGTATTTCCTGTTACTTTGATAGGTGAAAGAGCTACAACACTGACATAAGAATTTGTTATTATCAACCACAAATAAAACTCTGCAATTAAGAAACATCAACTATTATGCAAATCAAAAATAATTACATACTCTATATTTGATTATTTCCATACACAATAATGCGTATAGCGTATAAAGTGATGAAAATATAAGATGGAGATTGTCCTACCAAAAAAATATCGAAAAATAAGGAAAAGTTATGGCGCGCAATACTATCAAGAACAATGATTACCAGACGTGAATGCGCTCAATCAATAATAATATATCTTAATATACAAAAATGCATATAACAGCAACAGTGATTTTATTTTATTTTTGAAACCTTTTGGCTAAGATCAAGTGTAGTATATGTTCTTATCAGTTTAATAGCAACAGTGATTATATGCATTTTATCTTACCAAATAGAAATGATTCAAACATGAGCTAAATTTTTTGCACTCAATACTATCCAGCACCATAAATAGCACCCTACAAAGACAAAAGAAAAACACACACGAAAAAAACAAATATCTGGCAAAAAAAAAACTGTGAATACAATGTAAAATAAACTCTCCTCTATATTAGTCTTCAATTACTTTTCATTTATTCAATAATACTACAAAATAAAATCCTTTAAAACACATAATTAAAAAAATTAAATTTTCTGCTTAAGGACATAATTTGAGTAAATAAAAATGAAAACCAAAAAACATATCAACACCATTGTATAATAATAAAAAAATGGTATGATTTTTTTTAAATTAAGTGTCCATCAGTAGTTATCATTAGAGATATAAGTTAGGCACATACCAAACATATGCTTTCCTACAATGAGGCAGAACCAAATAAACTACTTTAATCTCTGAAACAATTCCTTGTAGACAACGTTAATGGTGCTATTTGTAACATTCTCATCATCATCGAGTATTAAAATTTTCAATCCCTGCTTAATTTTTACCCTTGATAGTGCAACATATAATTGCCCATGAGTGAAGACAGGCTTAGGGAGATAAACACCAACATGAGAAAGTGATTGTCCTTGACTTTTATTGATTGTCATTGCAAATGAAACGACCAGTTAAAATCGTTGCCGCCATCGTTGGTTAATCATCGCACCGGTAAATCAACACCTTCATTTTGCTATCAAGATCTTAATGGTACTATGGTGGAGGTATAAACATGAAGGAACAAAAAACAAAAAAAGCAAACCTATTACTTCAGAATTATCTAAAATAAAAAAGAATTGTCTTGCTATTTTGTGTACTATTTTTTGAACTTTAAAATGCTACAACATTCACACATAGTTTCATAAATATCAACTGCAAACAAATTTTTGCAATTCAGAGTCAAAAGGCATTGATTATTATGCAAATCAAATATAGTTATGTACTCAATAATTCAGTCTTCAAATATAACTACCAATGAACCTTCTCCTCTGCATCATTATTCAATATGATCTCATCTTATTGATTCAACCGTACAAAAATTTGCTACAAAATAAAACAATTAATATATATGAAGAAAAAAAATTAAATGTTGTGCTGATTGTTTATTTTGTTTAGATGGACTTTTATTTATCACAATATGATTGTTCATTTTATTTAAATGCTTGTTTCTTAAATATTTACAGCAATAAATATAATTATCTTAACCATACAAAGACAGGTTTGTTAGACAGTACATATAATGGGAAAATGTGTTAGCGAGTGGGGTAGGCCGGCCTTCCGGGCTGAACCCATTTTGTCAACTCTAACTATCAGTATATAATAGATTTTTATATTAATCCATAAAAAAATTCTTATACTTGCGTCCAAAGACGGGTTTGTTAGACAATATATATATATATATAGACACACACACATAAAATGTGTTGGCGAGCGAACTCTCTTATTTGGCGTCAGGGTGGGCTGGCCCTCCGGGCCAAGCCCATTTTACCACTCTAATTGTCAATATTTTATATCAACATGTAATAAATTTTTATATTTAAAAATAATAAGCTATATCTGATTTATATTTTAAATTCACACATAATTTAAAAAATATATATAACTATAAGTGTAATTTTACTTTGGTTTGAAGTATATATATATTCAATTCTTTTGTTTTACTTTCCAAAGAATTGGCTGGTATTACTTCCCAAAGAACCCTTTACAGTAGCATGGACCACGCTAAGGAATTTTGAATGTGAAATATTATCCCACCTATTTATTAAATTTTAATTTTCAAATAATAAAAGTTTCTAAAATAAGTTACATTTCAAATTGGTTTCAAGTGTGAACACAAAGTGGAGAATATAGGAGAGAGTGACACGTCAGCGGTTTCCAAAGTTTTGATGAACTATATATATTTCCCACTTCAGAAAGTTAAACTCTTTTCCCACCTATCAAGTTTAAAATTCAAATTTAAAAATTTTAAATTTTAAATATTTTTCCATCCAATGCATAATAATAAATATTATTAATACACTTAAATTTTTACATGCGAAAAGTAGTGAAAAATATTAAAATAGTATGTAAAATACTTAATGGCAAAAATCTTTTTACGATGCAGGAGTTGGATGATCACTGTTCACTGAATAATCATTTATTTTTATAGATGTCATTTTTTATTTAAAATTTATATTTATATTTTTTTCAATTAATATAATATAATAAATTCAACAATAAATTTTGCATGTATACACACGTCAGAGAGTGGATTCAGAGGCAAGTATAGAATTTAATTATTTTTTAATCTAATGTAGTTACAAATTTGTATCGGTTGGTGCATAAATAAGTTATAATAATTTTCCACCCGAAAAAAGTTAAGATAATCAATTTTAATATTCTTGGATTAATAAATTTTGTAAGATAATATTCTACAACAATTACAAAGACAAATGATTTTTTAAGCTTATTTTTTAAATCTTTCAAAACTTATTCTTTAAAGCTTCTAACAGAAATTTCTTGAACATAAATTAAAGGAAATAAATTGAATTTTTTTTGTAAAAAAATTTAAAAATAAAATTGTCTTGTAACAAAAACATCAAATGTTCCTAGCTCTTGTAATTGTTGTACATCATCACAGAAGATTTAAAACAATGAGATTTAATATATTTTTTTAATTGCAATTCCCGCTGCTGCCAAGGTGTACTTGGATGGGAGGGAATGCAACAGGTGTTGTGCTATCAAGTTTAAAATTCAAAATTTAAAAAATTTGAATTTTAAATATTGAATTTTTTCCACCCAATAAACATAATAACAAATATTATTAATAGACTTAATAATTTATAATTTTTATAATTTATTTTTTATAAAAAAAATTTTTTCACTGCAAAAATATTAAAAGTTGTACTCCTTAATAACATATTACAAAGTAGTGGGAAACATGCATAGAAAGCTACTTACATTCTTCTTCGAGTAATAACTTTTAGTTATTCATTCACGATATAGGAAATTGTGTTAAATATTGCCCTTGTGACTTTTCATCTTTACCAATTGATTGTCCCAAAATTTTTGATATTCCCCAAAACCAATTAGTAAAATATATTTTTTGTTTGTACCAAAAAGAAATCAAATGTTTGTTTGTACTTTATAAAAAAAAAACCTCCTTCCCAAAAATAAATAAATAATTTTTTTATTTTATTTTAAATAAAATTCAAAATCCAATCGTATACACCAACTCATTATAAAAAAACGCATTTGAAAGGGTATGATTAACAGAAGAGGAGTTACCTGATGACGATGTAGTCCCTTGAGCAGTGGAGAGATTATAGTGATATTCTTGTAGATATTTAGGAGGAGCACGAACTCGTGAGGATCTTCTTAATGGTATAGCAGAAACAGGATTCATTGATTGAGTCACTGCATCTGGAATATCATGGATAGGTAAAAGAGAACCAGTAATAGGCAATGTATCAGAATCAGATTCAAATAATGGAGAAGAATTGTCCAAGTAGGTGTGATCTGGATGGTTGTGATCTGGAAGATCATCATGGTTGTGATCTGGAGGATCATCATGATCAGCATCATGATCAGAAACTGTCATGGTTTTGAAAGGGAAGTGATTTTCATGAAATATTACATTTCGTGAAACAAAAACTTGTCTAGAATTTAAATCATAGAGTAAGTAACCTTTGACACCCTCTTGGTATCCTAGAAAAATGGATTTACGGGTTCTTGAAGAAAACTTTGTCCTTTGGGAAAAAAGAGTGCAGGCATAAGCCAAACATCCAAAGACTCGAAAGTGAAGAAAATTAGGTGGTTTGTTGTACAATATTTCATAAGGTGACCTTTTGTTGTGAACAATAGTGCATGTTCTGTTTATAATGTGGATAGCTTGAGTAACAGCAAAACACCACATGTTGGAGGGGATTTGTGCTTGGAAAAATAGAGCTCTAGCAACATTTAATATGTGTTGGTGTTTTCTCTCAACAAGGCCATTTAGTTGTGGAGTTTCCACACAACTTCTTTGATGAGATATCCCTTCTTTAGCAAAAAGGTCTCTCATGAAAAATTCTGGTCCATTATCTGTGCGTAGGACTTAAGAGAAGTGTTGAAGTGATTTTTAATGTAGGCAATGAAATTAGCGAGATGTTTTCGGGTTTCTCCTTTGTTATTCATCAAGACTACCCAAGTGTACCTTGAATAATCATTCACTAAAGTAAGAAAATACCTATGACCATTTATAGAAGTTGTTGAAAAAGGGCCCCAAATATCTGCATGAAGTAATTCAAATGCTAAATTTGATTTAGTATTGCTCATGGGAAAAGGGAGTCTATGCTGTTTTGCCATATGACAAACATCACAGGGTTCTTCATGTTGAAATGAAATACATGGAAATTGTAAAGACATTTCATACAGAATTGGCTTTGGTATATGACCAAGTCTACGATGCCAAAGAAAATCATTATTGGAAGACTTATTACAAGTAGAAACAGAAGCAGATTTAGCAGAAACAGAAACAGGTTTAAGTCCTGTTTGATGAACTTGGAAAGTAGCATGTGGAATGGTTGTGTATATCACATATAATCCTCCTTTCTGTTCAGCTGAACCAATCGTTTTCAAGCAACTCAGACTTTTCTGTTGAATGAGGCATAAACTGTTAGTAAAGGTTAAAGAGCATGCAATAGAATTAACTAATTTGCTAACAGAGAGCAAATTGACATGAAAATTATGGACAAATAGGACATCTGTTAATATGAGAGTAGAAGAAATAGGTACACTACCAGAAATAGTAGCTACAACAATTGATCCATCAGGTAAGTTTATGGAAATGGGGTCAATTTCACGAAAGTAAGAAAAATGAGATTGGATGAATGTGACATGGTCAGTGGCACCAGTGTCCATTATCCATTCAATGACATTTTTACCTTTGGGAGATGAGTGAGTATTCATGGTACAGGTTTGGATAGAGTTGGTGGCATGATGAACTTGAGGAACTTCAGCAATGGTATTCTTCTGTAGTAGATTCAAAATTTTCTCATATTGGCCTTGAATCATATCGATGGAACTTGCTCGATTGTCTGAATCTTGGAAAGCAGCATTGTGATCAAAATCAACATTGGATATGTTATTAGCCATATGTGAATTATAGGTTTTGTATCCTGGTGGAAAACCATGCAACAAATAACAAGTCTCTATGGTATGATTGCTTCGGTTGCAATGAGTGCACAGCCTTCCTGGAGTGTTTCTACCTCCAAAGCCACGTCCTCTTCCTCTTATATTCCTTCCTCCATAGTTTCCAGAGCTTCCTCCATAATTTCCAGAAGGAGCTCTATTGTAACCAGCTCCATTATAACCACCTCTCCGGTTATTGGAGTGATCTGTCATGGTAGCAAAGGTCTGTGCAGTTGTTTTTGTATTGAGTTGATCTTCAGAACAAAATTGGCGTTCTTGTTGAGTTATCAGCGAGAAATCCTTAATGACATTAGGTAATGGTTCAATCAACATAACTTGAGAACGGATCTGAGAAAAAGTTTCATTCAAACCTTTAAGAAATCGAATGGTAATGATCCTGATCTCGATAAGTTCGCATCACATCAGCAGTACCACAGACACAAGCAACCAAAGGTGTGGGAATTGGCTTCAAGTTTTCTAATTCATCCCATAGGATCTTGAGTTGAGTAAAGAACTCTGTCACAGTCTTGTCACCTTGATGTAGTTTCTGTATCTCTTCTTGCAAATCCGAAATTCTAAAGATATCGGATTGAGAAAAACGATTACGAAGATCGTTCCAAGCATCATTAGCATTCTCGATCCACAGAATGGATTGAGCTATCGTCTGCGAAATGGATATGTGAATCCATCCTAATACGGTTGTGTTGCATCGTTCCCATGCTTCATACTCTGCACTATCAGGATCTGGTATTTCTACCACGCCATTGACAAATCCAAGCTTGTTCTTGGAACGCAAGGCCATTGACATGGAACGCGCCCAAGAATGATAGTTTCTTCCATTCAAGAGCGGTGTAACTAGAACTTGAGAAGGATTCTCATTAGAATGCAGAAACAAAGGATGCGAAGAATTTGTTAAGAATTCTGGCAAATTAGCCATGGAGAGATTTCAAAGAGAAAAAGGAATGAAATCTTGGAAGAGGAATGACGAAGAATTATCAACAAGAAGCAGATATCAGAGCTTGGCATGCTCTGATACCATCTTGAATAATCGAGAGAACTTCGGTGGACTCATTGAGAGGAAAAGGAAAAATGAGATTCTTCCTTTATTCATGCAGTGATCTACCAATATATATCAGATACAAAGCAACTAAAGAATAAAAGAAAGAAAGCTAACAGTAAGCAAGAAAGCTAACAGAAAGCTAAAAATAACCAAATCTGAAATAACAAAATTATAACAACTATAACCACTTATGCTGATCTGTCATGGTTAGTTAGAGCTGATCTATCATGATTTGTTAGTGTAGCTGCATCATGAGCATCATGATCAGAAATCTGTGTTAATGACAATGTTTATAAGCGCAAGAAAAAAAAGCAAGAGGAAAATACACCTATGAAATGTGCCCGAAATGTAGCAAACAAACGTTGGTTGCTCTTTGCATGGTGACTTATTGTAGATGCAAATGGTCTAACGTATTAAGTTAGGATATTATTTTTTTAGTAAAAATCTAAGGTAACTCAATGAAGAAACACTTTTTAACAAAAAATCTAAGAACACATGAGTTCTTCAAGATATATTGCTCCAAGAGATAACCCTACAAAAAGATGTCATAAAAAATTTTAAAACACCATTGATTTCTCTTCAACAATGTAACACACAAAAAATTTCACAAACCGTATTGAACTGTTGCAGGCATAAATAAATTGAACCATCAATAGCAACCAACAAAATCTCCCTCGAACAGCACAAAAGAGTCTGAACACGTAAATAACCATTCACAGTAGCATGAAACCTTCCGCCCTAGAAAACGAAAAAAAAAATAGTATACACAAAATGAAAACGAATTCATAGCATTTGTTTAGAAAGTAACAAAAAATAATAAAAATACAACATCCGCTACACACAAGAACGAAGAAAAAAAGCGCAGGCAAGCACTACACAACATGAAAGACGTTGAATACGTAAACAATCATCCACAGTAGTATGAAACCTTCCGCCCTATAAATCGAAAAAAAGAGAATTAGTATACAAAAAATGAAAACGAATTCATAACATTTGTTTATGAAGTAACCAAAAATAATAATAACAAAATCCGCTACACACACGAATGAAAAAAAAAAATGCAAGCAAGCACTACATAGCATGAAAGATGATGAATACATAAATAACCATTGACAGTAGCATCAAACCTTCCACACTATAAAACGAAAAAAAGAGCATTAGTATACAAAAAATGAAAACGAATTCATAGCATTTGTTTATAAAGAAACCGAAAATGATACTAATATAACAACCCCTACACATAGGAATGAAGAAAAAAAATCGAAGAACTCATGCAGCAGCCAAACAAGCCAACAAATCTCCCTCGAACAACATGAAAGACGTTGAATACGTAAATAACCATTCACAGTAGCATCAAACCTTCCGCCCTAGAAAACGAAACAATAAGAGAATCAGTATAGAAAAAATGGAAACGGATTCAAAGCATTTGTTTATAAAATAAACAAAAATAATAGCAACACAACAATCCCTAAACACACTAATGAATAAGAAAAAAAACGCAGCAAGCCAAAAAAAGAAGAAACAATACTTCCCTGTTTATACAAAAACTCATTGTCCTATTTAAGAAGCACCACTCAATGGATTAAAGATATTTCTTGAAAACAACCAAATCAATAACCCCAACATTTTCCAAGGCAAAAGGTAGCGGGATATAGATGCATTGAAAAATTGAAATGCAATTAAAGTTGCACCACCTTAAAGCAAAATTAATTAATTACAATTTAAATTTAAATTAATTTTGAAATAATTTAATGATAGTGGGATTTAATTGCATTGAAAAAGTTAGCTAACATAAAAGCTGCACCATTTTTCACCAAAATGAATTAGTTATGCTTTTAATTAAAATTAATTTAAAATGAATTTATTTTAATTGGAAAAGTTTCTATAAGAGGAAAAAATTCAAAATGAAGTAGCGTGAACACAAACCTGATATTGCATGAGAAGATGACACGTCAGAAAAGTTTCCAACAAATGGTTTTGTCTTAGAATATATATAGATCGAGAGTAAAAATGGTCATTATTATGGAATAGATCCTCATTTTATCAGCATATCTCATACATCTTATCCACATCTCAACAATACAAGATAATAAGGATAAAGGGATAAAACCCTTGTTATTATGAGAGTTAGAGGTTTCTTGATAGCCCAAGTCTAAGAATAACCCCTATAAAAAAAATGCTAAAGACTCTATGTACACATCTCTTGACTCAATATTATGCACACATCCATTTCTTGACTATTCGCTTATTGATAATGCGGAGTGATTGGCTTATTGGTTATAAGTCAATCAGGATATATATTCCTAAGATATTTATGAATGCATACCTTGAGGTATCCCTACACGATTCAATGGGATTGAACACTCATAAAAAATGAAAATTGACACTTTTTTAAGCTTAACCTTATATATAACACTCAGTTTTGTAATTAGTCTTACATTCTCTATTTGTAAAAGAAGATAGACAAAAAAAAAAAAAATTGACATGTTATTTTATTTTATACTAAAATTCTTTAAAAAGTAGATAAAATATAAATTTAGATATAATTTTTTTATTGATGATCATAATTATCTATAAAAAAAAATTAATAATGTCAAATAACATGATAATATGTTTTCCATTAAAACTATAAAAGAAATTATGAGAAAGGAAGCTACTTTATATATATATATATATAATATGGGCTTTGCTTAACTTGACGTTCAGCAAATAAATTCAGAAAATCATAATCATACAAAAGTGGGTGAAAATATTAAAATGCGAAGACTTATAACTAATCAATAGTATAAGATTTATTGTTAGACATCTAGTAACCAGATAAATAATTTTACCTATATATACATGCGCTATAAATACCCCCAATTTCAACAGCTAGTTTAATCCGATCTTGTTAGCGAAGAATTTATATTTTGTCACATGTTTTATTTTTTATTATTTTGTTACAAATATATTTTTCAATTCATTTAAAAAAAAGTATTATTAATTAATTAGAATATGTCTTTAAAAATAATTTAGATGACTAAAGTAATATCAACAAATAATAATTACAAAATATATAAAAAAACTACCAAAATGAATGTGTGTCATGTACGGATGAAGCAAATAATAAAAAAAATATTCCAAAAGAATATCGCAAATAGATCAAAAGAATATATTTGTGTTAGCAAAATATAACAAACTTATGTTAAAAGAAAACTTATTTTAAAAATAGGCAATAGATTTATTTTTAAAAGGCCTAACCTATAAATTTATAAAATTTTAGGGGTAATACCCCGTTAGGTGTCGGGTGGTTAACATTGCATAATATTAGGCACATCATACTAATAAAATTAAATTAAAAGTATTCTTAAAACTTGACTATACAAAACTCAAGTTCAATATTACATTCGAAGTATATCATGATCTAAACTGGAAAAAAAAAAATTATTCTATCAGTTGCTCCGCTGAATTTCGTGTAGTATTTAAAGTCTTTTATTCAGAGTTTTATACTACTTCAAAGGTACACTTGCTGACATGATTACTTTCTATAGTAATCGCATAAAAACAAAAAAATAAACACCTGAGAAAAAATCTCAGTAATATTTGTAAAGAATTTTGGGATACACCACCCCAAAAACTAGCTCAAAGGATGAGAATGTCTAAGGTCTTATAAACTCCACATTAATTATTCATCAAACCAATGTGGGACTATATATCTCAACACGTCCCCTCACACGAGAGCTCATTAGGCTTGGAGAGTGGATAATGCAACAGGTCAAGCCTACCTGTGCTAAGAAATTCCACAAAAAAAAGTGGGGAACGGCGAGACTCTGATACCATGTAAAGAACCTTGGGATACACCACCCCAAAAACTAGCTCAAAGGGTGGGAGTGCCAAGACCTTATAAACTCCACGTTAGTTGTTCATTCAACCAATGTGGGATTATATATCTCAACAATATTATGTTTTCGAACTATGACTAATATAGTCAGTGGAAAATATCATTCTCCCATAACATGTGTATAATATTAAAATAATAAACATTAAAAATAATATGTAACAGAACTGGAATTTCTCAAGCCCATGCTTTTGTGGGTTCTTTATTTCTCATATATCCAAATCTTTGTGGGTTATATCCAAATCTTTGTGGATTTATGCATATAAACATATAAAGGAACGCGTAATCTTTAATTGAAATGACTAATGTTCATTTTGTGAGCGGCCAAATTCTATTGGGTTCTGTATTTGAAAGGTTTTGTATGACGGAACTCTAGTCATGATAAGGTTTCGCTTATACTATAATCATTATAATCCCCTTATGGGTTAGTCACATCATACTCATTCAGTAAAATATTACATATTGCATTAACATCCATTTGGTACCAAAGGCAGTTCTATAATTTTGATTCTAAATCATTCTCATAACTAATGTTAATACATTTATCAAATTTATAAACTCAAAGATAGAAGATAAATCAAAATAATATAAAATATTCATAAAAAATATATTTGGAAAGAGTAACAACACCTTCACAAATTTTAAAAGAAATAACTTCATAATACCAACTTTACATATAAAAAGAATAAAATTAGGAGAATGTTATTTTATTCTCAATATTACCTTTAAAGAAATAAATTCAAAATACCAATTTCTTTTGTAACAATAAGCCTACTTATATCACAATATTTATTTTAAATAAAATAAAATAATTATTTAAACAATTTTTTTCTATTTTTTCTTACATCTAAAAGGCAGTAGAGAGGGAAGGGTTTTGATTCGATTCCTATATGCCACCATTGGGAAGGGCTTAAAATTTTTATCCCTGACTCATCATGTACTTCAAATTAGTCATATAGCCAAGAGTTTTTGGAGATACCAATAGAAGTCTACAAGCCTCAAAGAGATAATTAAAGTATGTTTAAAAAAAGGCTTAAATAAATATATAGCTCAAATCATATATATATATATATATATATATATATATATATATATATATAATTTGAAGTTTGACACCTCATCTGAGAGCCGGTAGATCAAAAAAGATCAATGGTATCACACCTACTTACTAATCAGTGTCGTTGATTTTTTTTTATCAAAAAAGATCAATGGTATCACATACTTACTAATCAGTGTCAAAGAATCCTACATTTCTTTCTTTCTCTCTATCTCTCTCTCTTATATATATATATATATATATATATATATATATAGGTGTCATTTTACACCAGTGTAAGTTACACTCCTAATCTTGTCCGTTAATCCCACTTATATCTAAGGGCTCAAATTTTTTAGTATTGTGAGCCATTGGATACAAGTGGATCAATCCTACATTTCTTTCTTTCTCTCATATATATATATATATATATATAAGGCATGCAAAACCTATAATTAAGCCTTTACCGGGTCAAGGGTGCGTATTACAACATTCCAAAAGATAATTTGTTATTAATTTTTAGTCTATGGAACAAATGTGGTAAGAAATTATGTTTGATAAAATCAATTTATTTTTTTTATTTCGAAGAATGAATTGGTAGCCATAGAACAATTTTTTATTTTATTTTTGAACATGCTATTTATTAAATTCAAATATGTATAATGTCTTGTTAGAATTCAAAATTTGAACAAAGCCAACAATCATGTCTTCGAGTGGCAAGGAGCTTGTCCTTTTTATAGAGTCCACCCGGTGTAATGACTACAACTGTATGCTTACCAAAAAAAAAAAAATGACTACAACAGTATTTAAACTGGATTATTGGATAATCGATAAATTAGTGAATATATAAAAAAAATGTTGAACAAAAGAAAGAACTGAATAATCTCATGTGAAATTTTCACATAACTTAGTTAGTGAATGATTTTTCACCAACAAATTTTAAGAACTAACTAGCGCTTAGGAATTGATGAACTTTCTATTATATATAATTAAGAATCCATTTTAAACTTTATAGTTAATTCTTGAAATCTATTGATAAAAAGTCATTTATTCAAGGCATCAACTAATTGACTAAATTTTTTTTTAATGGAGTAGTAATTAATGTGTTGTCTATTTCTCTTTGATAAAGTGGTGTTAATCTCAATATATATTATCCAATTATTATTATTTTTGTCTATCTTTACCTATCACTCTCAAATATTGTTAGATTAGAATTTAAGAAAGAGAGAAAAATAAATATTCATTAAGAATATGATCTAACGATCTCTCAGGGCGGTATCAAAAGTAGGCAGAAAAAAATGTTGATAAAATAACTTATCACTTATCCAATTGTGTTGAATAGGATGGTGAAATATATAGAAAGCTGACTTAATATTTATAACTAGGAGAAAGAATATTCTTACTATTAAAAAATTCCACTACCAATTTACTACCCATCTAATTACCATTGGATCAACATTATTTCTTTCTTCAGAATTTTTTTAACAATCTCTATCTTTGATCCAATGGTGATTAGATAAGTAGTAAGTTAGTAGTGAAAATTTTTGATAGTAAGAATATCCTCCTCCTCTATAAATAAACAATTAACTATTTCAAACCCGTTTATTTAATAAGCCTTTTAAGGGAAAAACATTTTTTATTTAAAAAGATGCCTAAAATATTTTCAATACTTTTTTTTAACATAACAAATATTAAAAAATGTTTTTGTTCTTTTTTAGAAATTTAAAAAGTATCTTCTAAAAAAATAATGTCATAACAGTGGTCTTATAAAACTTAAATAAACGAGCTCTTATTTTTCAAAGGATTTTTTTTTTTGTTTTGCTTTTCGAATACACTCACTTTTACGCGAATGTAGTAAAAGAATTTCTTTACAATTTAACATTTTTTTCTTCGACGATTTTCGTCTTGTTTGTATTTCTTAACGAGGGACGAGACGAGACCCTTCTTCTGATAAAGGCCGAAGCGCGCCAAATCAACTTAACTTGCCAAACACACCACCGCCGCGCGCTCCGGTGCACCGGCGCCACCACCACCGTCAACATGGGAAAGCAAAAACAACAAGTGATTTCCCGCTTCTTCGCGCCCAAACCCAAAACTCCATCACCAACCGCCGATTCAGTTTCACCTTCATCTTCGTCGGTTCAGAATCCTCCAACTCCCAAAATCTCAACCACCGTCACTTTCTCTCCATCCAAACGCCTCCTAACTTCTCAGTTAACTTCCCCTCACAAGCCACCCAAACTCCCCAAACTGTCCCCTCACACACACAACCCTCTTCTCCCTCCTCCACCCGATCACTCCCTCCACCAGCGTTTCCTCCAGAAGTTTCTCGAACCTTCCCCACACCCACAACCCCATTCTTCCTCCAAACCCTTAAAGTACACTCCTTTGGAGCAACAGGTGTTGGAGCTCAAAGCTAAATACCCTGATGTTCTTTTGATGGTTGAAGTCGGTTACAAGTACCGTTTTTTCGGCCAAGATGCTGAGAATGCTGCTAGGGTTTTGGGTATTTATGCGCATATGGATCATAATTTTTTGACTGCTAGCATACCAACTTTTCGATTGAATGTCCATGTGAGGAGGCTTGTGAGTGCAGGGTATAAGGTTGGTGTGGTTAAGCAGACCGAGACTGCTGCCATTAAGGCTCACGGTTCGAACCGGTTAGGCCCGTTTTGCAGAGGGTTGTCGGCATTGTACACCAAGGCCACGCTGGAGGCGGCTCAGGATTTGGGGGGAGAGGAAGAGGGGTGTGGGTCAGAGAGTAATTACTTGCTGTGTGTTGTGGAGAAGAGCATTTTGGGAGAGAAATCAAATTGTGGGGTGGAAAGTGGTTTTGATGTGAGGATTGGGATTGTTGCTGTGGAGATATCAACGGGTGATGTTGTTTATGGGGAGTTTAATGACAATTTTTTGAGGATTGCGCTTGAGGCTGTTATTGTGAGCTTGTCTCCCGCTGAGTTGCTTCTTGGGGACCCTCTTTCCAGCCAAACAGAGAAGGTAGTTTTTATCTGCAAGAGTGTTAATAGTCTTAGAAGAAATGAACTCTCACGTTTTAAGAATTGTATTATTGTTTCTGTTGTCGTTATAAATAGAACTTGAGTTGAGTCTATAGTTTCTGCACTTTATTTGAAATGATTTTGACTGATGGATGGTTGATGCTTGATACTGCAATTGTTTGTTGGAAGAGATGACAATTTAGAGGATGATGTTGAATTATGTCGTTTGTTACATTGCTTCTTGTTTAAAATTGGAATCATTTCAATAGCTGAATTCATTTTTTTAAAATAAATATTTCATGCTATTTGGTTGATGGAATAAGCAGAATATTTCCAGGCAAGGATGTTTATTATAAAAGGAAAGTATAAATAACATTTCGATGCATTGATTATTAAAATTATGTTTAAACTGCTAACTTGGAAGATGGTGATACAATACAAATCCCTTATCTTGATTCAGATATTTGGTGTGACAATCTGGTTTAGATTCTCTTTTGAATGCATGGATGGAATTTTGAATTATCTGAGTAGAGAACCAAAGTTGCTAGTATTGGATGTTTTGATTTGAACCACTTATCGACACAATATAATGCAAGGGTGTTTCCGTTGTGTTAGGTATGAATTGATCCAGTCTCCTATATTTAAGTTAATGTACTCAATTTGGTCCTCCAAAGATTTTGAACATCAATTTTGGTCTGTCAAAGTGTAAAATAAGCATCATTCAAATTGATGTCCAAAGTCATTGGAGGACTAACGTGTGTTTTTAGAGGATCAATTTGAGTATATACGCATACCCTTTATGCATGGTGCATATTTTCCTGTACAACATGATTTTTCATTCTCTCAAATTTCGTGTAATTCACTACGTCACGAAACAATTTTCTTATTTTCGTCATGTTCCTGGGTATTCGTAGAAATCTTCTCTTCAAACAAACAGAAAGACATTTTAACTACTTGAAGATTGTTGAAATGATTTTATGCTTGGCAAGCTTATTTCTTACTTGATAGTTGTTGTTCTTAATATTTTTAGAAAATTTTATGCTCATGTTAAATCATGCAATCCTAACATGGAGACATATTCTCATGATCCGATGATGTGATTGGGTGATCTATTATTAGTTATTACTGGCTTTTGCTGGACCTGCCTCAAATGTTCGTGTGGAGCGTACCTCACGAGATTGCTTCACTGGTGGAGGTGCTCTTGCTGAAGTAATGACAGTGTATGAGAACATGCATGTAGACAGTCCACCAGATTCAATGCGAAGCAATGATTTGTCTGAGCACAGAAGTCAGCAGTTGGTCGTCAAGGTACCAATTAGTCAATTACTGATATTCATAAAAATTGTTATTCTTACAGTACGCTTTGAAAAGTATTAAAATCACAATTTCTTGTTAGTTTGAGTATGCATTGTTCTCTTAGTCAACATCTGTGTTCTGATTAATGATCTTGTCACTGGAATTTGTTATCATAGTTGATTGTAGTTTATGATGAATACAACCACTTGCTGAATTTTCATATACTTCTCTTTTCTATTTAAGTCTTGTTTGTTTTATTTTTTCTTCCCCAGAAAATCTTATGCCTGCAAATTTTGTTTCATTTGTTTTACTTTCTATTGATAACCTGCTTTCTTTCTATCTCTACTCTTTTGTATATAAAGGAGGTGATGAACATGCCAGATTTGGCTGTCCAAGCTTTGGCCTTAAGTATTCGCCATTTAAAGGAATTTGGTTTTGAAAGAATTCTGTGTTCAGGAGCATCTTTAAGGCCCTTCTCGAGCAATACGGAAATGAGCCTCTCAGCCAATGCACTTCAACAACTGGAGGTAATAAACACTTTAATTTTCTTGAGAATGTTTAGTAAGGACCGGAACATATTTTTGTTTGGAAGTATGACAATTATTAACTGTGCTTATGTGTGGGGGATGAAATTGTTTTCACAATCATTTTGCAAAGTAATTAAACTTTGAAGAATTTCATCCAAATGTTAACAGAAAAGTGATAGAACTGGATCAGAATGTAGGAAGGAAATGGAAAGTTTATTCAAAGAAACCTCTGTCCCTGGATCTGTATCAGTGAGATACAAGCTCAGAGATGAGGAAATGAAAATACATGATAGTACAGAACTCTTCCAGGTGTTCGAGAGACCTGGACTCTCCCTCCCAAATTCCACTTCCAAACCAAAAGACTCATCCCTATTATTTCCTTCCTACTATTTATAATGTTCTAACTAACTAGGGGCCAGAGGGGTCTTTTTCCCCTCTCTAATTAACTAACGTTTCTAACTAACTACTATTGATACTTAGAGATTGATGGGCCTCTTAAGCCTTATGCCCAAGTATATACTCGGAAGGTCCATAAAAATAGGGGAAAAGACAAACCACAATCAGTTGCTGAAGGGGACACATGGCAGGCTATGAATGGAGAGGAAGATATTGGAGGAGAAGGTAAAGACAAACAACAATCAGTTGCTGGAGGGGACACATGGCAGGCTATGATTGGAGAGGAAGATTCTGGAGGAGAAGGGAAAGAGGAGGCAGGGAAAATAAGTTAGTTATAGAGAGAGAAGGTAGGATTATATAAAGGGAGGGGATGAGGTTTGTTAGGATATCTCTGAATAATAGAATGGTGAGGTGTGGGTTGTAATCTCTTCAATCGGCCAGTCCATTGAAGAGAGGAGAGTCTGGCTGGGTAGTTTTTCTGTTTTCTAACAAGAGTGTAATCACCTTGGTGTATGGCTCTGTTTTGCTTATAATAAAGTTGCAGTTGTTTCCTTTAATTGGATAATCTTTCCTTGTTATTTCAAGCACCAAATCCAGGTACCAACAATTGGTATCAAAGCACTTTTCTGGGAAATTAATCCTTGAATGGTGTATACACGAAACATGGATCACCGAATAGAAGCGCTGGAAGTCCGAGTAGGAGGAACAGAGGATGGGATTCGGCGGATTGAGACAAACTTGGTGGAGGTTATGCGAACGCTTCATGAGATGGCGCGAGCAGGAGGAAACGGTGGAGCCAATAGCGAAGGAACTGGAAGCCATGGAGGCAACCATGAGACCTGTCCTCGAACGGTGAGAGATGAGGAGAGGATGAAGAGGGTTGAGGTCCCATATTTTTCAGGAGAGGATCCGTATGGATGGATCTTTAGAGCGGAGAGATATTTCCGGGTCAATCATATTCCGCCAGAGGAGCAGTTGGAGACGGCATCGATTTGCTTGGAGGGAGAGGCTCTGAGTTGGTTCCAATGGTGGGAACCTCGGAATCCGTTAGCGGAGTGGCTGATATTCCGGACGGCGGTCCTCCAACGCTTTCACGCATCTCCATCAGGCAACCCGTATGAAGCGTTGATGGAGTTGAAGCAGCTGGGAACGGTGGCTGAATTCCGAAAGCAATTCGAGGTGTTGTCCGCTCCATTGGGGCAAGCTGATGAGGAATTGATGCAGGCGGCCTTTTTGACGGGGTTAAAGGCTGAGATCCGAGCCGAAATCCGCCTTCACTCTCCTAGGGATATTGGCGAGATGATGATACTCGCGCAGAGGGTGGAGGAACGAGAGGCGGTGTTGAAGGGAGGAGAAGGGGGAACGGGCCGTGTAGGGAATGGTATTCACTTGGGCCACACCAACAGTGGAAGGCCTGCGTTGGGAAATAGAGGTGGGAGTAGGTGGGGATATAATGGGCCAGCCACTTCAGCCCAACACACCTCAGCCCAACATACCTCACCAAATAACCCTCCTAACACGTCAGCGGCCAGCAACACAAATGGGAGTGTGCATCGAGTAGGGGGAACGACGATGGAAGGCGGTGGAGTCAACCCACCAACAGGAGCGACGTCCAGTGCGTCAGACGGTCGTCGGAGGAACAACTTCCGACGGTTATCACCGGAGGAGGAAGCTGACCACCGGAAACGCAACTTATGCTTCCGTTGTGGTGGACCCTTCGGTCCTGGGCATGTGTGCCCTAACCCACAGATGAGGGTGATGCTGGTGTACGATGATGGAGAAGGCGATGGAGAAGAGGAAGCGAAACCTGAAGAAGGAGGAGAGGAAGCGAAACCTGAAGAAGGAGGAGACGAACCGCCTGAGATCCTCCAACTCAGCATTCAAAGCGTGGTGGGAATCACTTCCAATCGCTCCCTGAAATTATGGGGAACGATCCTTGGTCATCGGGTGATGGTGCTGGTGGATACGGGGGCTTCTCACAACTTTATTGGGGAACAGGTGGTGAAAGCCGTTGGAATACCTTCGGTCCAATCCAAAGCATTCCGCGTTGAGGTAGGAGACGGCCACCGAGTCCAAGGTATGGGTATTTGTCAGGCTGTTACCTTGGTCCTGTCTAATGTGTCCATCATTCAAGACTTCTACATCTTTGGCCTAAAAGGGGTCGATATTGTGCTGGGATTTTCTTGGCTTGAAGGATTGGGAGATATTCAAGCCAATTTCCGTGATTTGTCGCTACGGATTCCATGGCAGGGGAGTATGGTCACCTTGCAAGGGGATCCTGAACTTTCATATAGTCAGGTCTCTTACCAAAGCCTGAATCGGTCATGGAGGAAAGGGACTGAGGGATATTATATTGAGTTGGGATACTCAACAATGAAGGTCACGGCTACAGCAGCAGAGAGCCCTCGAGTTGCAGAGCTACTGATGGAATATGGAGATGTATTCACAGCTCCTTCTGAATTACCTCCTTCAAGAGAATGTGACCACAAAATCCTATTGAAGCAAGGAGCAGACATCCCAAACATCAGACCTTATCGCTACCCATACTACCAGAAGGAAGAAATTGAAAGGTTTGTCAGAGAGATGTTAGAAGTGGGGATGATCAGACCCAGTTGCAGTCCTTACTCAAGCCCACTGATCTTGGTGAGGAAAAAAGATGGAAGTTGGCGATTCTGTGTGGATTATAGAGCACTGAACAAGGTAACAATCCCTGATAAATTCCCTTTACCTGTTATTGACGAATTGCTTGATGAATTGAACGGTGCAGAAATATTTTCCAAGCTGGATTTAAAATCTGGCTATAATCAAATTAGGATGAGGGTGGAGGATATTGAGAAAACCGCGTTTCGTACGCATGAGGGGCATTATGAGTACCTCGTTATGCCCTTTGGCTTGAGGAATGCTCCTTCCACGTTTCAGTCCTTGATGAATACGGTCTTCAAGCCATATTTACGTAAATTCGTTTTGGTGTTCTTCGATGACATTTTGGTTTATAGCACCAATATGGACCAACACTGTGAACACTTGCAAATGGTGTTGGATATCTTGAGACAGAATCACTTTTCTGCAAATAAAAAAAAATGCACGTTTGTGGAAAGAGAACTGGAGTACTTGGGTCACATCATCTCCAAGGAACGGTGTGAAGGCCGTCCAGCAAAAAATAGCAGCTGTGCAACAGTGGCCGACCCCAATGAATGTGAAGGGCCTTCGGGGATTCTTAGGACTAACAGGGTATTACAGGAGATTCGTGAGGCAATATGGTCAAATTGCAAAACCATTGACACAATTGCTTAAGAAGGATAGTTTCCTGTGGACTAATGAGACCCAACTGTCCTTTGAAGCTCTCAAAGCGGAGATGTTGAAACTGCCCACTCTAGCATTACCACAATTTGAGGAGACATTCTTTGTGGAGACGGATGCATCAGGAGCGGGTATGGGGGCAGTTCTGATGCAGGAGGGCCGACCTATTGCCTTTTTAAGTAAGGCTTTTTCGGAGAAAGACAAGTTGTTATCCGTTTATGAGCGGGAGTTAAAGGCCATTGTTTTTGCCGTTTATAAATGGCGTCATTATTTGTTGGGACGCCATTTTGTGATTACCACTGATCATAGGAGTCTCAAGTATTTAACCGAACAACGTTTAATGGTAGAGGGTCAACAAAAATGGGTGGCCAAATTGATGGGATT